>CM054058.1:266636658-266811541 GCA_028641055.1 Alopecurus myosuroides
AAATGCCCACGAATCCCTCTCCATTTCCCCTCTAGATCCACCTCTTTTCTCGCCACCGGACTCTCGTAATAGCTCGCCGGAGAAGCTTCCGCCGCCGCCGTCCATCGCCGATTATGGCCAACAGCGTGAGGCCCCGCCACACCTTTCTGTCCCCTCCGAACCCTCGTGTCAAGGCGCACTTTATGATGCCTTTCTTTAATTTTTTCGCGTAGCAAATCGTCTGCAGCATCGGCGCCCGAAGCTCGTCGGAGCCTCGCTGCCTCCATCTGTGTCGCGCCGCTGTTGGAGGAAACGTGTGCCCGCGCCGTCATCACCTTCAAGCTCTCCGTGAACTCCCGTACCTCGTCGACTTTTCCATTGAGCAAGCGGAGCACATGAGAGCCATCTCCGACGAGATCCCGAGCGCCAGCCACTGTCTCCACCATTTCCAGTCAACCGTCGCTGCCAGGTAACACTAGCCCATCTCTGAGCCGTTAGATCGAGCAAACGCTTAGGATTAGATCTTGGCCAAGGGGTACACCGCCGTCACATCTAGATATGATGGCCCAGATGAAATCACTTACCCACGTCACCGGCCTAGTCAGCATGCCCACTCAACGCACAGTCAGCACACTCGCCCAATCAGGAGCCCCCACGTGGCCAATCTGTTATTTGAATTTTCTCCTGGTAGAATTAATTAAAAGTTTTGCAGAAAATCCCCTGTATCTTGACCATAACCCCAAATTTAGCAAACTTAGACTTTTTGAAAAGCCCTTGACATGTATAATCTTTTAGAACTATCCAATTTTAAATTTGACAAACTTAAATTGGTTAAAATTTAAATATACTTGTTTGATAAATTTTGGCATAATTCAAATTCTACAAATCTAAAAATTGCAAATAAAATATTTTTGGAAACCTTAGGGTGTGTACTTTCATAATCCCTGTCCCAAAATAATTTTGGAACAAAATAAAATTAAAATTCTATTTTATTAGCCTATTGAGTATTTTTTGACTTAGAATAAATTCTATAATCTTTTTCTATATGTTTCTTTTAGCAATTTTGTTCCAATTAGTCACCTTGGACCAGAGAAACCTTTACCCAAAGCATTTGTGACCCTTGAACCCTATTCCATGTATTTTTGGCCAAGTTTCCCTCCATAGTGTTAACCACTTAGAGATTTGAGTAGTGTTGATAAAACCCTTTTAGTAAGACTATGGTGTGATCACCTTGATCAATACCAACACCCAAGATGTGTTAGTAGCATGTGGAGCTGAATACTAAGCCAAGAATGAAGAAGACATCAAGAATAAAGAGGACATCAAGATCAAGTCACCCCATGAAGAAGGATCCCTACATTAGCAAGCAAGAATTGTGGACTACATCATCAAGAACCAAAGAATCCTTTAGAAGATTGAATAATATGGAAGAACACAACTCAATACCCTTTTTCACAAAAATACATAAGTGTGAACTTGTTAAAAAATCCTAGTATCCAAAACCTTTTAGTGGATTTTAGTAAGCCTAGTTTGCTTCTAAACACTTAAGCCAAAACTGTGAAGTTCTACAAGAAGCAATGTAATCACCACACTCACGGGGAAGCTACATGGGAGCATGAAGATGATATTCAAGAAGACCAACAATGTGAAGCCTTGGAGTAACCATGCCACCTATTCAATTAGATTGATATCAAGTTTGTCCTTGCCTAACCATTTGACCCTTTAGAACATTTTCTTTGTGTAATATCCCAGTGTTTGGGAAGTTATAAGGATCTAAATTTAATATGTGCATTTGCAAAGCATGCATCCAAAAGTACGGGAAATTTTGGCGCGAAAGTTTAAACGAATCAAAGTGACCAAAGATTCACTTGACATGATGAAATAGGTCTAGATATCTGGTCAAAAGTACATTTGGAGTGATATTTATAACATAGTATCTTTACAAACCAAATCATCTGATAAGGCAAACCATAGTTGGTTATGACCAACATTAACTCTCAACAAGTCTAACCTCAAGTCTATAAGTGACTTGGGATAATTCACTAGGTATCTAGAACTCAAAGAGGGGTGAGTATCCAAATCACATAGCTAATGATCACACTTCCACAAGATAGTAATGCACCAGTGAACCATCGCAACAAAAGAGATAATACATCCTCTAATCATGAACTCTTTAAGTCATCAACCATTCACACAACATGTTTCTGAATCATCTAATAACTATGAGTGAACCTTCACAATCTCATAACAAAGGTTCAATAAAACACAACTGATAACCACAAGTCTTAACTCAAAACCCGCCAGTGGGGAATGATATAATAATTGTATTAACACCTTTATCGAATATGTACATATCTCATCAACTATAAAAGAGGTACCAAAAAGAAGAAATAAATCTTCTTAAACTACTTCTAAACCTTGATCATCACACATGATATTTCCAAACCTCTATATCTGCATTAAGAATGACAAAGGTCATTAAGAGAAGAATATAAAGTGACAACATGAAACCTGAGAAAAACAACTATCAATTATGATATAAGTCATTAAACCCCAATAACCTTCTTATGATCATTGTCTTATTCATCTTATACCAGTGAGCACATGAGCTATGAACACATCAATGAACCATTTGATCAACTCACTATTAAGTCATCATTCCACAAACACTTCACATTTCTATCCACATCAATAATCAACCACTAAGTTATCTCTGTATACAACTAATGAATAACAACAAGTTATCGCCTCTATTAGAGAAATTGAATTGAAAGCTAAGTAAAACTAATCATGTATGAGCAAGTACATATCTTTTGGGAAATAAAATAAGAAGTATATGGAAGGATAATAAAAGCATGAACTAACTCTTAAATCAAGATCTTGTTACTTTGTCTAGATTATCTTGTTTTCCAATCTTCTCTGAATCATTCTGCAAGAGAAGAACCCACAAGAAAGGAGAACTACCACCAGAAGATCTTCAGGAAGATTCTTTAGAATATTCTAGAAGTGCTACACTAAGCTACGATAAGAGTACTTGGAAACTCTTCTATATTGATCTGATCTTATTAACATTCTTGAAACAGTGTGATACTCCAATGTTAGTGTTATATAGAAGTAGTTTGGTAACAAGTTTCTAGACCTTGTTAACATATCACTTTTGTATACTCAAACACTTGAGTGTCTTACACAAATAAACATAAGATCATATAACCTAATACTTCTCATCCAATTGTATATGAGTAGTAATTTGGAGGCAAGTCTGGCCCACTTGTTAATAAATTCTTCTTATATGCATATGGTAACTTGATGTCATAAAACAAACCTACATACTTGTATAATAATCTAAGTAAAATCCTTGCTTGGAGTAATTGGATGTTTTCACCACAATGGTGAGGCAGTTGAGGTTGGAAACCAAGAGAGGAACCTACCTGCAACGGAAAAACGTGATAACATAAGACTAGTCGCAACTAAAGAGAAGACCATCAAGCAACAGAAGACCACAAAAAGCAACACTGCCTCAGCAAGGGATCATAAGAAATTAGCCAGTGAATCATTAGGATATATTAGAGAACCATTAACCTCTGTCAAACTCATCAGAGATGATGAACTCATAATAATATCTTAAATGGAAACAATTATCAAGTATGAAATAATAACAAGCCATTGCATCCACATGTATTGATATGAGGAGGTAGATGAAAACAAGCTTAATACCTTGTTTTCCAAATCCTTTTCATAGATAAGACTAACAGATGATAACAAAAATTCATTTACATATAACCATGTAAATGATTACATGTTCTAAAACAACATGAGATAACATTCACCTTTGAAAACTGGTGGAAAACAAACAAATAAGATTTCAAAACCACTCAAGTTTCCATTTAATCAAGTACAAAAAAACAGCAACTCTTTCTTTCGCACACCTAAGTAAGATGTCAACTAAAAATGGATAAGAGTTACAACTAGGAAAAATAACAAAGCCTCATAAAGAGAAAACAAATCCATTCATTAACCAACACCATTTGGTTTGACAGGGAATACAATTCTCTATTAAGTGATTTTCATAACAGTGCATAGAACATTACAAGTAGTTTTACCAAATTACTTTCTGTAAGAAATTGTATCTAAAATTTTCCAATTAAGTTATATCACCTTGCAAAACCACATGTTCATTTTGTGCTCATGATATTCGTGCTTAAAATAATTTTCAACTCATTTAATCAACTAAATGGTAAGACATAACAAAAAAATCACTTAATCTAGCAACCTAAATTAAAAATACAAATATTGCTAAAATTCACCAAAACAAAACATGGTGAGGTTGCCAATTTGATGAGCTTTCCAAATATATTTTTTAATAAATTTTATGTTCAAAAAAGGTCCTTAAAACATTAATTTCTTCTCAGTTTGTAAGGCAGAAGGACCTCTATGCAAATATTGGAAATTTCAGGGGGTTATCGCAAGTTGGCTTTTCTTTTCTTTCTTCTTCACCTCCGTCCAGAAGGCCAGAGGCGTGCCGCCGCTACCATCCTCGATTGCCACATCCTGCTTGCTCGCCGAGGGAGGATAAAGCCTCCAAGAGACGTCTGTATCGACCACTCCTTCCTCCTCGCACTCATTGCCTCTCCCTCTGTCTTTGTTCCTCGGTTGGACGAAACCCTAGCCCCGCGGTGATCTACTGTTGCCGTCGACTCCGGCCACCCCGTCAGGAATCGAGAGCATCACCGGGTGCGCCATGCTCCTCTTTACCTCCACGAAGAAGCTCGCAAGCCGGGAGGATTGGTGGATGGAGAATTTCTCCATTCCCTTTGGCTCGGTCTCCGGCCGCCGTGGAAGCTCCCCGTCGACCTCGACCTCACCGAGCCTCATCGACCTCCTCATCGTGCTACGGGTGAGCTTAGGAACCTACAACTGCTCTCCGTTTTGAGTTTGGGGCACGGAATCGATGTTTTCACCGTGCACCGCCGGCCGCCGCGCAATTGGACGCCGACGAGTCTCCGGCGACCATACGGTCGAATCGCCACCACCAGTTGATTCGTCTGAGCCTCCTCTAGTTCCTGGTAGCAAGCGATTGCACCAATTTTTAGCCAAATGTTGGATTGAATCCAACAGAGAGGAAACGAGCTCGGGTGACATCACATGTGTTGTCACCATGATGTCACGGCCCTTTTTATTTTTCTTTTAAATTTTAATTTAAATCAAATATGACAGGTGGGACCCACCTATCAATTTAAAAACAGAAAATCAATTAAACTTAATAAATCAATATTTTAATCTACTTATCAGAAAAATGTAAGTTAAATATGTAAATGTTCAAAAAATAAAACCTATCTATTTATCAAGATTTCAAAAATGTTTGATAAAGTTTAAAATTAAACATTTTCTTTAATTAAATTAAATCATCTAAAATTGAGAAAAATAATAAACAATTCATAAAATCAGAAAAATACAAGTTATATGCCAAAATGCTCCAAATGACAAATGCAATTCATCTATGATGTTTTCTTGGTCATTTGACCAAGTTCTCATGTGTGTAACATTTTTCCTAGTCATTTAATTCATTTAAAATTAGTTAATTAACAACTTATTCAAATATTTTCAGAAAACGTAAAATGTTATATCAAATTGGAGAGAAAATCATTTCCAATTCAAATATGTCAAATATAAAAAAAAATTAACTTATAAATTTGTTTCAAAGGGGTATAATGGAATTCTGTAATATTCCATTATAACAAGAAATAACTACCACCTCATAATTTTCCTTATTAATAAAAACCTCAGTTTTCACACCTACTAAACATATCATCACAAAGTCATTAGCAAACATGTGATGATATAGTTAGTTGTATTAGTTCCTCATTTTCAACTAAACCCTTTGTCGTAAGCTCTACCCTTTTTTAATATAAAATAAAATGTGACTGTTATCTTTTCAATAATTGATTTCCATGTGTCATTGTCTTATTACCCAACCAAGCAATAACACTTCTACTTAAACATGATAACAATTTTTTGCCAAGTAAAAGTGAAACACATGTAAATCTAAAAGAAGTAATAACCACATCACCTCAAGTAATGAAACAATTCACCTAAAACATGTGTGATTGAGATATCGTATCAAACGTGGCTTACACTTGTAAGCTGGGGTATTTTCCAGGGTATTTCACGATGCATCTCAATACTATGCATGTATCATCTTGCCATTGTTTTATGTAGTCCTTACCAGGACTACTTTGTTATCTTTCAGATGTCGGGATTTTCTACGAGACCCTTGAACCCGAAGACATGGATTATTATTTTTATTTCAATCTCAGGAAAGTTCATCACTTGCTCATATCCTTTGCAGTATTTCATAAAGAACCATTTGCAAAAACCCTATCGTGTTATCACCTACTCTCAAAAGAATGCATGATCCTATTTTTATCATAATATGACTAATTGAATGACTACCCGAGTGGTAGTGTTCTGTTTGGTGGGCGGATGGAACCATGGTAAGATGAATAGGTCAAAGGAAGGTTCCATCTGCACGGGAAGGTATTACCTAGGCATTAATCAAAAATTCCGTCAGAACTCGGTGCGCCGTAAATACAGCGTTAACCATGGGTCTTCTATGGGGGAGTAAGTCAGTTGTGATCTTCTCTTGTTCGCATGTCAACGGACTGCCAGAGACGGACGCTGTAGGTCTTGCGGGACTACATGCACATGGGTGGGAGCCCTTACGTCCCACGGACTCTGGGGTCTATGAGTGTCTGCCAGGGGCGCGTAGATCTCCATCGTGAGGGGTAGAATCAGGCGTTCAACCTGCTGGCGGAAATGGGTGGGCATGCGTTGTGCGGAGAAGCACAGTTTGGCTTGGACCAACAACCGGGCCCCACACCTGAGTGGGAGTGGACAGGAATGCACACCTGGTTGTGCAACATGGTCTTGGTCGTCCATGGGTAAAGTAACGCACCTCTACAGAGTGTAAAGGATGTGGCATGTTACCCCCTGTTCCGGGAAGGAACTGTGAACGCTACAGGAAAGGCAACTCCATGAAGTTCTACTCCTGTGATGGTCTGGCGGGCATAGTTTTTTGGAATTAAAAGCAACCTCTTGAAGAAATATTTACAAAACCTTGCATTAGCTTATGACTCTTTCGAGTCTAAAGCTGTAGTTAGTGCATCAAACTACCCATTATATATCATGAACTTGCTAAGTAACGCTCGTTACTCATTCGTTCCCGTTTGACCCCCTGCTTAGAGTTGAATCCCTAAGGAAGTCGTCATCGTGACGTCATCACTACCTCATGAAGCTAGGTGGATTCATCTCTTACTTAGCCAGGAAAGCATCGTCATCAATAACGCTGGAGGAGGAGAAACTATCAAGGTGTAGGTGAAGCCCATTCATGGACTTGGCTATTACAAGCCATAGATTAGGGCTAACATCATCCATATTAGATTTAGTTCTGAGCTTGAGTTCTTCTCAAGCTTGGTTCTTCGAATTGCTTCTTTTGATGTTTCATTTGCAGGAGATCTTCTTGATAGATAAATGAGATTCTCAAGATTTTGTAATGAAGTTTGTATCCTATAGTTTTGCCTGGTCCTGCTATGTTTCTGTTGTACTACTCTAAGGGGTGTAATATTCACGGATAAGTCCTTCTGTGAGTATTATGTCATCGACTTGTGCACTACACATGCAGTGGTGTGCTGGTTCCCCACACTTTTCCTAGTCAAGTTGGAATTATTCCAAAGTTGTTTTTGACCAACCTTTGATCCCATGTAGCAAACCTAAAACCTTATCAACATACCTTCCTTGGCCTTGGATTGGTGAAGTGAACCAAGATCTACTATGATCAACCCACCTTGTTATTTCATTCTCTTATTTTGCATATTGAGTGATGTGATAACCATTTCCCTATCCAAGTGAAGTCTTGGAACTTCCTCGACAAGTATGACCATTTGAGTTGAATCTTTCAAACCCAATCCTACCTTAACCCAATCTTGCTTGAAACCATTTAGGCTACGTTTGTTGAATGTTATATTTGTCCTTCCATTGGTTGAGAATGTTTGTTTATTGTTATTTGTTTGACTTTTTTAGATTATACGAAGAGAAACGATCTAGTTGTGAAGAGAGTGTGCCTCTACACCATTTTCAACAAGGAAAGTGACACATTAATTTCCCCTATTATTTTCCTATGCATTACTAGAGTTTTGAGTAGTATGCATGACAGAGAATTTTACTAAGTTATTACTATTATGGTATGCAAACTCCTAGTAGTGTGTAGCCGCCCTTTTACCTTGTTATCTTTGAAGCCTTGGTTCTTAGTAGATGCTTAGTCTTGCTACAAAAATTTTTTACTTGATGTTGTGGAAAAATACTAAGTATAAAATTCAATGAACCACCTAGGTGGATTTGGTTGCATGGTTGATGAGAATTGAGTGTCTTCTCAGGGGTAATACCTAAGGTGTTCACTTGAGGAATGCCACCCAGGAACAAAGTGATTTTGATGTCCCCCAAGTTTAGATTGCTTCTAGTGATGCCTTTGTTCATATGGGCTCTGGCTTAGTTGAATAAGTTGCACGGACTCGGCCTGCGGCTTGACAAGCAGATGTAGAAGAATTATAGGTGGAACGTGTCTTGCCAGTTGGTAGTTTCCATGCTTCTGAAAGACTTCGACTCAATTATCTACTTTCCTTAATACATTCAACATGTATAGGATGTTTGGTGTGAATCGAGTATAAGGGTGAAAGTGCACAACCTCCACAGAGTGAGAAACTAAGATCTTAGCCGTGTCCCGAGATACCATATTTCAGAAGATCAGAAGGAGAAGGGGGACACCGGGGTGTCTTAGAAGTTCAGAGGAGGAGTCCAACCAGAAGGGGGGCCAGAGGGGGCCACCAGGGGCCCACACCAAGAGGTGGCACGCCCCTGGCCGCGCCACCAGCTGGTGTGGCCACCCTGGCCCACCTCTAGGGGATATCTTTTGCGTACTTGTCCCCCAGGGATCCCTAAGCCTCATTCCATCCTCGAAGAATTATTCCGCCGCCGTGGGGCGGAAAACACCCGAGGGAGAAAAGCTCTCTAGCAGGGAGAAATCTGCTGGGGAAATTCCTCTCCGGAGAGGGGAAATCACCGCCATTGTCACCGTCATCGCTCCGGGCATCATCAAGATCGTCATCATCATCGTCATCACCACCAGCACCATCACATTCATCATCCACCGTCATCCTTCTGTAACAATTAGGGGCCTCTATCGTTGTTTTGCATTAGATCTCTGTCCCGGTGTGGATTACTTGTTAGTAGTTGATGCTTGTGTAATTTATCGGTGTTTGCACTTTATGACCAGATTGTTATCATCCATTATATCACCTCTGATTATGATCCATATGATGTCTTGTGAGTAGTTCGTGTTGTTCTTGAGGACATGGGAGAAGTCAAGTTGTTAGTAGTGAAGTAATGTTGAATAATATTTAATGTTTGATATTTAAGTTGTGGTGTTATTCTCCTAGTGGTGTCATGTAACGTTGACTACATGACACTTCACCATTTATGGGCCTAGGGGGATGCATCGTGTATTTGGCTACTAATTGTGGGGTTGCTGGAGTGACAGAAACCTAAACCCCCGTTAGGAAATCATTACACGAGGGAGCATCCAATCCCGGAGTTTAAAGATGTGGTTAGATTTATTTCTTAATAACTTTCTTGTAGTTGCGGATGCTTGCAAGGGGTATAATCACAAGTATGTATTAGTCTTAAATGGGACGGTACATTAGAATAGGTTCACCCACACAACACTTATCCAAACACCTAACATTATTCAGCTGCATGGAACAAAAGCACTTGACAGAAACCTCCTGTGTGTCCTCGAGAACGTTTGTTAATCATAAGTAAACCTACCGGCTTGTCTTTTGCTGAAGAAAGGATTGGGCCACTTGCTGCAATTATTACTACTGCATTTTATTTACTCGCACTTTATTTATCTGCAATATCAAAAACCCCTACAAATCTGTTTTGCAGTATTTACAGTTATTCCTTCATTGAAACTGCTTGTCAACACCTTCTGCTCCTCGTTGGGTTCGACACTCTTATTTATCGGAAGTACTAAAATACACGCCCTACACTTGTGGGTCAGCAAGACTATTTTCTTTCGCTGTTGCCGGGGATTGAAGCGCTATTGGGAAGTGGAATTGATAAAGGAAGCTTCTGTTGTAAGTGTTGTTTTTATTACCGTATACTGCTTTATTACACTATGTTTGGGTCTCCTTTTGGGTCATTATTTGTGGGCACTGCTACTACTGCTAGGGTAGTAAGTGACCCACCGCCTGATGATTTGGATCCTTATAAAATACCTACAAAGATTGTTAAACATCTGAGGGATAACTCCTATTCAGGTGATGGAACTGTCCATCCTGGTGATCATTTGCTCTTTTTACATGAATTATGCGAGTTGTTCAAGTGTGCAGGTATTACAACGAGCCAAGTGAAGAGGAAATTATTCTCTTTATCATTGACAGGCCGAGCCTCTGAATGGTTCAAACTGCTTAAAAATAGCCAAACTATTGGATGGGAGGAAATTGTACCTCTCTTTTATTCTAAATTCTATCCTCCCAGTGAAATTCATAGAGATCGGAATTATATATATAATTTTTGGCCTCATGACAGAGAGAGTATTTCCCAAGCATGGGGGAGATTAAAGTTACTAATGCTCAAATGCCATGTTCATGAGCTCCCCGGTAATATTGTTATTAATAATTTCTATTCATGATAAGGATTTATTGGATGCTTCTTGTTCTGGATCATTTACACATATGAAAGATGAAGCTAAATGGGATCTTCTTGACCGTATTCAAGAAAACACTGAAGGATGGGAGAATGACAAAGGTAGAAAGTCAGGTATAAATTATGATTATGAATGCATTAAAACTTTTATGTTATCCGATGATTTTCATAATGTTAGTACTGCTTATGGTCTTGATTCTCAAGTTGTTGCAACCTTATATAAGGCTTTTGCTTCTTATTTTGATATTCCTAAAAAGGAATGGGACAAGTACCATGCTCCTTATAAAGATACTGTTAATTGTGTTCCTGCTAGAGATATAGAAGTTCATACTGTTGATTCTATTGTGCCTGAACCTTATATTGAGTAAATGCCTTTCCCTACTAAGGTAAAAGAACATTCTATGTTAGCTAGTGTGGTCAATAAAATTGCAAGGAAACCTGTAGAACCTGAGGAACAAATAACTGTAGAACCTACAGTAGCAATAGAAAAGGACCTTGTTCTGAAAATGTAGAAGTGGGACACATTATATTTTGTGAAGATGCTTCTAATATTGTCTCTCATCCTAGTAAATCTAGGAAACCTAGTGTTTCTGTGCTATGTGTTAGGATAGGTGAGCATTGCTATTATGGTTTGTGTGATATTGGTGCTAGTTCTAGTGCTATTCCTTATGAGATTTATAAAGAAATCATGCATGAAATTGGTTCTTGTGAACTTGAAGACATAGATGTGATTATTCAACTTGCTAATAGTGAAACTATTTCTCCAATTGGTATTGTTAGAGATGTGGAGGTCTTGTGTGGTAAAACTAAGTATCCTGCTGATTTTGTAGTACTAGGCACTTCTGCTAGTGATACTTGTCCTATTATATTTGGTAGACCTTTCTTAAACACTTGTGGTGTTGTTATTGATTGTAGAAAGGAGAAAATTCTTACAAAGTTTGATGGAGATTCTTATGAATTTAATTTCTCCAAATTTGCTAAAGCACCTTATGAAGCTGAATTGCCTAATGAGAATTATAAAGTTGAACAATTGGCTGCTATTTCTCTTGCTCCTTTGCAGCAATACATGGAAGACCATGAAAGTGATGTCTTTATGGAAGAAAGGAATGAAATTGATGAGATTTCCCTGCATCATCCAGCAATGCTGAAACATAATTTAACAGTGGAAGACTTGGGTACCACATTACCACCCAAGGAGGATCTTGTCTTTGATTTAAAGCCTTTGCCTGACAGTCTTAAATATGCTCATATTGATGATAAGAAATTACATCCTGTTATTAGTTCTAAACTTTCTGGTGAAGAAGAGGAGAGATTATTGGGAATATTGAAGAAACATAGAGGTGCTATTGGTTATACTCTTGATGATTTGAAGGGGATTTCTCCTGCTATATGTCAGCATGCTATTAATATTGAACCTGATGCAAAGCCGGTTGTTGAGCATCAACGCCATTTAAATCCTAAGATGAAGGATGTGGTAAGAAATGAGGTATTTAAACTCCTTGACGCTGGTATCGTTTATCCTATTGCTGATAGTAGATGGGTTAGTCCTGAGCATTGTGTCCCTAAGAAAGGAGGGATGACTGTTGTGCCAAATGAAAATAATTAACTTATTCCTCAAAGAGTAATGGTTGGTTATAGGATGTGCATTGATTTTAGGAAGGTTAACAAAGTTACTAAGAAAGATCACTATCCTTTCCCTTTTATTGATCAAATGTTAGAAAGGTTGTCTAAGAAAACTCATTTCTGCTTTCTTGATGGTTATTCTGGGTTCTCTCAAATTGCTGTTAGAAAGCCTGATCAAGAGAAAACAACTTTCACTTGTCCTTTTGGAACCTATGCTTATAGACGTATGCCTTTTGGTTTATGTAATGCTCCTGCTACCTTCCAAAGATGCATGTCTGCTATCTTTCATGTTTTTTGTGAAGAAATTGTGGAAGTCTCCATGGATGATTTCTCCGTCTGTGGAACTTCTTTTGATAATTGTTTGCAGAATCTTGATAAAGTTTTACAGAGATGTGAGGAGACTAATCTTGTTCTTAATTGGGAGAAATGCCATTTTATGGTTAATGAAGGAATTGTTCTTGGACATAAAATCTCTGAACAAGGTATTGAAATTGATAGAGATAAAGTTGAAGCTATTGAGAAAATGCCCTGTCCTAGGGATGTTAAAGGTATTCGTAGTATTCTTGGTCATGTTGGTTTCTATAGAAGGTTTATTAAAGATTTCTCTAAAATATCAAAACCTCTTACTAATCTTCTTCAAAAAGACGTACCATTTGTTTTTGATTAAGATTGTAAAGAAGCTTTTCAAATTTTAAAGAAGGCTTTAATATCTGCCCCTATTGTTCAACTACCTGATTGGAATTTACCATTTGAAATTATGTGTGATGCTAGTGATTATGCTGTAGGTGTTGTTCTTGGACAGCGGGTAGATAAGAAGTTAAATGTCATTCATTATGCTAGTAAAACTCTTGATGCTGCTCAAAAGAATTATGCTACCACTGAGAAAGAGTTCCTAGCTGTGGTTTTTGCTTGTGATAAATTTAGCAGTATATTGTTGATTCTAAAGTTACTATTCATACTGATCATGCTGCTATTAAGTACCTTATGGAAAAGAATGATGCTAAGCCTAGGCTTATTAGATGGGTGCTTCTCTTACCAGAGTTTGATTTACATATTGTGGATCGGAAGGGTGCTGAAAATCCTGTTGCTGATAATTTGTCTAGATTAGAAAATATTTCTGATGATCCTATTCCTGTTATTGATAGTTTTCATAATGAACAGTTAGCTGCAATAAAAGTGAGCTCTCAGGAGAGTCCATGGTATGCCGATTATGCTAACTTTATTGTCTTGAAGTATTTACCTCCTACCTTTATAGCTCAGCAAAGAATAAAATTCTTCTATGATTTGAGGCATTATTTTTGGGATTACCCACACTTATATAAAGAAGGTGTTGATGGTATTATGAGAAGATGTGTTCCTGAAAATGAACAACAAGAGATATTGAGAAAATGTCATAGTAGTACTTATGGAGGACATCACGCTGGAGATAGAACTGCACATAAAGTTCTACAATCAGGTTTTTATTGGCCTACTCTCTTTAAAGATGCTAGAACATTTATTTTATCTTGTGATCAATGTCAAAGGGTTGGAAATATTTCTAGACATAATGAAATGCCTATGAATTATTCTCTCGTTATTGAACCGTTTGATTGTTGGGGTTTTGACTTTATGGGTCCTTTCCCTCCTTCAAAAGGCTACACTCATATTCTTGCTGATGTTGATTATGTTACTAAATGGGTAGAAGCTATACCTGCTAAAAGTGCTGATGGTAAAACCGCAATAAAAATGCTTAAAGACATCATTTTCCCTAGGTTTGGTGTACCTAGATACCTTATGACTGACGGGGGTTCTCATTTTATTCATGGTGGTTTTAGAAAGACCCTTGCTAAATATGATGTTAATCATAGAATTGCCGCACCCTATCATCCTCAAACTAGTGGGCAAGTAGAATTATCAAATAGAGATATCAAATCTATCTTGCAAAAGACTGTTAACAAATCTAGAAAAAATTGGGCTAAGAAATTAAATGATGCTCTGTGGGCTTATAGAACTGCTTACAAAAATCCCATGGGCATGTCTCCTTATAAAATGGTTTATGGAAAAGCTTGTCACTTGCCCCTAGAATTAGAACACAAAGCTTATTGGGCAGTGAAAGACCTAAATAGATATTTTAAACTTGCTGGTGAGAAAAGGTTGCTTGACTTAAGTTCTTTAGATGAATGGAGGAGTGAAGCATATGAAAATGCTAAGCTCTTTAAAGAGAAAGTTAAAAGGTGGCATGATAAGAGAATTATTAAAAGAGAATTTCAAGTTGGTGATAGTTATTAAGTTCTCCTCCGGGTGCGACAATTGGGTCTCCTGCTGTGGCGATGTGTGACATGGTGTTAGGGAGAAAAAACCTAGTTGAAGGGATAGCCATATACTAGCTTGATCAGAGTGGATAGTTAGGATCATTTATCTGATGCTTGCATATCGCTGTGTCAATCCATGGGTGGTTCATGGCATATGAGTGGATCTTGTGGATTGTGTACACCTCTATAGAGAAAAACTGTTCTGAATAGCCGAGCCCTCGGATATGGGCAGTTGAATGGCCATGTAGCTAGCATTGTGTCAGTTTTCAAAAAGGATGTTTTTGAAGAAAAGACTTGTACCTGAGAGGTACCGATGAAGGAAGCTGGAGGTGATTACAAGAAGTTTTGCAAAGAGAAAACTTTCTTTTAGTTTTATAAAACCTCTTGTACATGCGATATCTACAAGATAAAGAAAATTATAATATTTTATTTTGAAGTATCTTCTTCAACAAAGATATAGAGATGTTAAAGCAACCATGATGTTATCTTACATACACCATGGGTAGTGAACCCTATCTATAGCCTACCTATCCACCTTATAAGCATACCTGTATTTGTAAGTTTATAAAGGATGTCTTGCAGAGTACATTCAAATGTACTCATATTGGTTTCGTCCCTGGCTATTTACTTGGCTAGAATTTGAGGAGATGCCGCTAGAGGAGGAGTACTTTTCCAACAACTATGCGTATTAGGCCCGGCTCCCGGTCAGCAGCCTGTTGGTGAAGGCGTGACATGGGCTACCTACGTTATGTTAAGTTTCCGCTGTGTGTTTGTGAGACATTTGCCTGTCCTGCGTGACAGTTGTTAAGACTTGGTCATGTGACCATTGCTTGTAAGACTCTATTTATTCGTGTAATGGATAATGTATCTGTGTACCAACTACGTATGTTGTTCACGACTGAATTCCTGGGACCGTGAATGTATGCATATGAGGGGTTCTGGACCATCCGAATTGGGGCCTCTACAAAGTTGGTATCATAGCTATCCTGACCTTAGGAGCCCTTAGTTAGCATGGACGGTAGCTAGTACTCTGAAAATCTATATTAATAACCTAAGTTACTTATGTGAGTAAGTTTCAAAATATTCTTATATCTATCTTCCATATTTTACAAAATCCTACTTACATTAAGTTATGTCTTGTTCAATCTAAAACTTTGCACTCTTTGGTCTAACTTAAACTATACTTCAAAATTTGTGTAGATGGAAGTGGTGTTCGCCGAGGCTTGCCAGTTGGGACTGGCGAGGGACGTGGCTTTTCTTTTCAAGCAGAGGCTCGTAGAGATGACGGAGCTTATCGATCACCCGGTTTTTAAGTTGCGGGGAGGGCTGATCTTTGGTTCTCCTATTGAAGGAGACTGGTTCGTGGAGTGTACTATTCGTCCTCCGCTGACCACTCCTTCAGCAGAGACTTTCGTCTTCACCGTTGTTGAGCGCTCCTGGCAGGAGGGTGCTGTTAGGGTGATCCAGGAGGCTATTGCACGCCTGGCTCATCTGAGGGACTTCTAGTACCTGGGTACTCGCTTTGAGTTTCTCGGGAGGAGAGACGAGACTGGCACACCTGTTATTGTGCCACGGGATCTCGGTGGTATGGGTCCTCACCTTGAGGACATGGAGATCTTACTGCACCACACCCATCACCAACTGGATGGCATGAGTATTCTGCAATAGACCACAGTTGCAGAGTGCCGTCTTCTGGTTACCCATGTGGGTAAGTTGATGACCGACCTCGAGACAAAGACCGCCCGAAGCAGAGCCTTGGAGGGACAGCTACGGACCACTCATTTGGCCTGTACCTGCCTCACCCACAAGGTGGAGGCACTTCAGGATGCCAACACGATTCTGCGTGAGCGACTGAAGACCGCGAGAGAAGACCTAGCTACTCGGGATTCCAGACTCGAGGAGCTAGATGAGGAGAACACTGAGCTCCGCAGAGAGAACGAGGATCTCCTAGTCGACGATGACATTCCATCAGATGTTGATGGGATGGACATGAGCGAGCAGAGCGGCCAGGAGGATGACGACTTAGCTGGGGAGGAGGAGGATCCCGAGGAGATCCTTTTCGATGGAGACAACGAGCAGGACTAGTCGTAGTACCTCTTAGCTTTTGGAGTTGTGCCGGTGAGATGTACGCCGACCCTATGAGGCGAATCCCCCTATGTAGCTCTGAGGAGCGTAGTTGTGTTAGATGATTGTTGTTTGTGTTTGTGCTATGTATGACTTGATGTTATGAATGTGATGAATGTTGGTGTGATACATATGTTTGTGAATTTTTTACTCGTATCTTTTCTTGTGATTTGTCGCTTGTCTTTCAAACTCTTTTAGTTGACTAGTTTTGTTTTCAACAATGAACTCTTGTTGCATAGTCTTACACATGTTTCACTAAACAGCATGCCGCCTAGTCGGGAACCACCACCACCACCCCCGCCGTCGATGGCGGCATTGTTGGCACTTACACTGGCGGAACCAGGATTCAAATTTGAGGGGAGCCCAACATGCTAATATTCAGTTAGGGGGAGCCAAACATGCTATTTTTTTCTAAAATTTGTACCTAAATCCGGTTTATACACTACAAAAAAAATATTTTGCCAAAGCATAGGGGGGGCCAAGGCCCCTGCTGGTCCCCCCCTGGTTCCGCCAGTGGGCACTTATGATGGAGGATCGCCAGTCCACTAGAGCCGAGAGTGCCGCCACGATTGCTGCCCTGCAGCAGTTGGCTGCTGCCAGCGCCAACAATAACAATAACAACAATGGTGATGGCAACGAAATGGTGGACGCTCGAAGTTGAAGGTGTTTCAGCAGACCAACCCTCCGGTTTTCACCAAGATTGTGGAGTCGCTCGATGCTGACGATTGTCTTCGCACCATCGCCAATAACTTGGAAGTGGCTTCAGTGAAAGCTCAAGACAAGGTGATGTTTGCCACCCACTTTCTCGCTGGACCAGCGAGGACTTGGTGGGAAACCACCCGCACCACTGTCACCACTGGCCACGTTTTTGACTGGGATGAATTTGTCGCAAGGTTCCGCAAATATCACATTCCCCAGGGTGTGATGAACATCATGAAGGATAAGTTTCTGAAACTGAAACAGGGAGGAATGACGGTGTCAAAATACTGGGAGGAGTTCACTCTGTTATCCCGGTATGCACCTGATGAAGTTAACACAAAAGCTAATAAGAAGGAGAGATTCTTGAATGGGTTACACGATGAGTTGCAGTGCACACTCGTTGTCATACCATTCCTGGATTTGGAGTCACTTGCGGATGCCGCAATGATGATGGAGCAGAAGAGGCAGAATGCTTTTGACAACAGAAAGAGGAAGATGCAGTTCCAAGGTAGACCTAGCGCACCAAGAAACCGCCCCACTCCTTATGCAAGGCCACCACCACCCAGGCTGCCTGCTTATGCGCCAAGACCCAACCATAACAACCACAACCACCACCATAGCCACAACAACCACAAAAACCACCACCACAACAACAACAACCATGCACCTTATGCACCCAAGCCGGGAGGCAGTGGAAATGGTCATGGAAATGGAATTAAGTCCAACCATGCTGCCAAGCCAAACCAGAACCAGAAGCCTGTTGAAGGATGTTTTGTTTGTGGGAAAGAAGGACACCTTGCCCGGGAATGCCCAAGCAAGAGCACTCCCCCAGCTCAGAACAATGCTACCAAGATGACACAAGGACCCATGAGCAGGAAGCAGAATGTGACCAAAGGACACCTGAATCATGTCACTGCTGAGGAGGTTCAGGACACACCTGATATGGTGATGGGTATGTTTCCTATCAACTCCGTACCTGCTGAAGTACTGTTTGATTCTGGTGCATCGCATTCTTTTGTCACTATGCCATTTGTTGAAAAGAGTGGAATGAAACATACACATATGCAAAACCCTATGTTAGTACAAATACCTGGAGCTAGCACCAAAACCAACCGGGTTTTCAAGGAAATACCCGTGGATATACAAGGGAAAACTTTTCATGCCGACCTAATAGTACTGGGATCCCAAGGGATAGAAGTAGTACTGGGTATGAACTGGATGACCAAGTATAGTGGTGTTATTGATTGCACCAAGAAGTCCATATCATTGACCGCCAGTGATGGAGAGAAAGTTGCATACACCGCAACCAAGTCTACATCAGAGACCCACTCCCACACTGGTATAGCCACACCCACACTTGAGAAAGTTCCCGTAGTATGTGAATACCCGAACGTGTTTCCTGAGGAGTTACCCGGTATGCCGCCTAATCGGGATATCGAGTTTGTCATTGAGTTAGTACCTGGCACTGTACCAATAGCACAGAAGCCTTATCAGATGAACCCAAAGGAGCTTGATGAGTTAAAGAAGCCGCTGGATGACATGCTAAGGAATTGTTTGATCCACCCTAGTGCATCACCATGGGGATCACCTGTCATTTTTGTGGAGAAACGGGATGGTTCCTCACGCCTGTGTGTGGATTACCGTAAGTTGAATGATGTGACCATCAAGAACAAATACCCATTGCCCAAAATTGAAGACCTGTTTGACTAGCTAAATGGGGCAAGAATTTTCTCAAAAATCGATCTTTGTACTGGTTATCACCAGTTGAAGGTTCGTGAGACCGATATTCCCAAGATCGCATTCACCACACATTACGGCTTGTATGAGTACACGGTGATGTCTTTTGGTCTGGCCAATGCCCTCGCCTACTTCATGAATCTTATGAATAAAGTTTTCATGGAATGCCTGGACAAGTTTTTCGTGGTTTTCATTGACGACATTCTTATTTACTCCAAGAGTGAGGAAGAACACGAAAAACATCTGAGAACTGTTCTCGGAACACTTCGACAACATCAACTGTATGCTAAGTTCAGTAAGTGCCAATTCTGGTTGAAAGAAGTCGGATTTCTTGGACATGTAGTATCTGGAGGAGGAATCTATGTTGACCCTGCTCTGGTCCAGTCCGTTCGAAATCAGGCTGCCCCAACTAATCAGACTGAAGTCAGATCATTTCTGGGATTAGCGGGATACTACCGTAAGTTTGTTCAAGGATTCTCGAGCATCGCCAAACCACTCACTCAGTTTCTCAAGAAGGATAGTAAGTTCGTGTGGATGGACAAATGTGCTGAGAGTTTTCAGGAGTTGAAGAATCGACTGGTGTCAGCCCGGGTACTCATTATGCCGGATGTCACCAAGAGTTTCGATGTGTTTGTGACGCTTCGAAGCTTGGCCTTGGAAGTGTTCTCATGCAAGAGGGGAAATTCAAGTCGTTTATCTCACGCCAGTTTAGACCACATGAGTTGAATTACCCTACCCATGACTTAGGGTGCGTTCGGTTGTAGAACGTGGTGGAATGGAATGGAATGGTTCCATTCCACCGTAATGGAACGGTTCTATACTCGTGTTCGGTTCGGAACAAAAAATTGTAATGGAATGGTTCCATTTTGTGTTCGGTTGTAGAATTGAAAAGTGGAATGGAACGACCCATATTTGTTAAACATCCACTTAAATAGGGTATAAACTTAATTAGGGTCAAAATTAATTGTTTGTGCGACTGTTTGACGTGCGACTGCTAATTGCCTAAACTCGACCAGCTAGTCGCACGTCCCGCCTTGCTCCGGGCCGCATCTCGCGCTGGGCTAGCTGGTCGCCGGCGCCGCCGCGCCGCGCTGGCTGGTCGTCGCGTGCTGGTCCGCGCCTCGCACTGGGCTGGCTGGCCGCCACGCCGCGCCGCGCGCCGCGCTGGCTGGTCGCCGCGCCGGCTGGGCTGGCCGCCACGCCTCGCGCTGGTCTGGCTGGTCGCAGCGCTGGCTGGCCGCCGCGCCGCGCGCTGGGCTGGCTGGTCGCCGCGCCGGCTGGGCTGGCCTCCACGCCTCGCGCTGGTCTGGCTGGTCGCCGCGCTGGCTGGCCGCCGCGCCGCGCGCTGGTTCGCGCTCGGCTGGCTGGCCACCACGCCTCGCGCTGGTCTGGCTGGTCGCCGCGCCGTGCCGCCTGGCCGCCGCGCCGCGCTGGTCGTCGCGCCTCGCGCTGGGCTGGCTGGCCGCCGGTCCGCGCGTTGGTCCGCGCGCTGGGCTGGCTGGCCGCGCCGCCGCTGGTCCTCGCCTCGCGCTGGGCTGGCGCGCCGCCGCTGGTCCGCGCCTCGCGCTGGCTGGCTGGCCGCCGCCGCTCGGCGAGGGGGAGAGAGAGGAGAGCCTTGGGCTGGCTGGCGCCGTCGAGGGGAGAGAGAGAGGAGGTTAGCGGCAGGGGAGAGAGAGGGGATTCGGGGGTAAGGCCACGATGCCTTTTTTTTTCTTCCATCGCCATCGGTTCCACCTCGTCCGGCCGATTTGGTCGAACGGGTGCGTTCCGCATCTGCATAGGATATTCTCTTCTGCGGAACGACCTGGTTCCATTCCATCCAACAACCGAACACTCGAATACGCGTGAGGTGTGGAACCATTCCACTCCGTTCCACTATATTCCACAACCGAACGCACCCTTATAGCTTGTTGCAGTTGTGCATGCTCTCAAAGCATGGCAACATTTTCTTATTGGGAAGAGGTGTGAAATCTACACGGATCATAAGAGTTTGAAGTATATCCTTACACAACATGAACTCAATATGAGGCAACGCCGTTGGATAGAGATCATCAAGGACTATGATCTTAGTATCCACTATCACCCCGGAAAAGCAAATGTTGTCGCGGATGCTCTTAGTCGAGAGCCGGCCTCTCTGAATGCTATGATTCAGATCAGACAACCAGAGTTGTGGAAAGAACTTGACCAGCTTGGTATTGAGGTGGTCAGCTATGGCATGTTGGACGCCATGGAAGTTAAACCAACTCTAGTGGATCAAATCAAAGAAGCTCAAAAGGCCCATAAGAGTATTGAGGGAATTAAGACCCGCATGGAGAAAGAAGAAGTTGTCGGTTTTACCATTGATTCTGATGGAGTCTTATGGTATGAGGGGCGCATTTGTGTTCCTACTGAATCTGACTTGAAGCAAACCATCATGACTGAGTCTCATGACACTTTATACTCTATTCACCCTGGAGGAACCAAAATGTATCAAGATTTGAAGGAGAAGTTTTGGTGGCACAGAATGAAACGGGACATTGCCTTGTTTATAGACACGTTTCATATTTGTCCGCAAGTGAAGGCTGGACATGAGCATCCCGCTGGTTTGTTACAGCCACCGCAAGTACCTGTTTGGAAATGGGATGAAGTTGGGATGGACTTTATTACTGAACTATCTAGCTCCAGCCGAGGAAATGATTCAATATGGGTAGTTGTTGACAGACTCACAAAAGTTGCACACTTTATACCTGTCAATACCACATATCGCGGAGACCATCTTGCTGATCTCTACATTTCTCGGATAGTCAGTCTACACGGAGTTCCCAGCAGGATTGTGTCAGATCGAGGATCACAGTTCACATCCCGATTTTGGAAGAAGTTACACGAAGCTTTGGGATTTGGAAACCAAGCTAGCCTTTAGCACAGCCTACCATCCGCAGACTGATGGATAGACAGAGCGTGTGAACCAAATACTGGAAGACATGCTTCGTGCCTGTGTTTTGTCCTATGGAGTTAAGTGGGAAGATTGCCTGCCGTTTGTAGAATTTGCCTACAATAACAACTATTAGTCAAGCTTGCAGATGGCACCATTTGAAGCCTTGTATGGACTTAAGTGCCGCATACCTCTGAACTGGACTGAAACAGGTGACAGTCAAGTTTTCGGAGTAGACACTCTAAGAGCTGCAGAGGAGCAAGTGCATTTAATCCGTGATCGTCTTAAAGCCGCACAATCACGACAAAAGAGTTATGCGGACATGAAGCGTCATGATGTCTCTTTCACTATTGGAGATTTCGTGTATCAGCGTGTGACGCAGCGTTTCCATGTCAAAGGGAAGCTTGCACCCCGATACATTGGGCCGTTTAAGATCCTAGCCCGTCGTGGAGAGGTATCTTACCAACTAGAACTGCTAGAACAGTTGTCAGCCTTTCATGATGTCTTTCATGTGTCATTGCTCTTGAAATGTCTTCACGTACCTGAGAAGAATCTCACTTACCAAGACATAGACTTCAAGACCATTGACATAAATGATGACTTGACCTACCGTGATCGACCCCTACGTGTACTTGAGGAGAATGTTCGTGCTACCAGGAGATACTTTCAAGTTCCTTAAGATTCAGTGGACGAATCATTCAGAGGAGGAAGCAACCTCGGAGTGTGAAGATTATATCAGGAAGGAGTTCCCTGGTTTCCTTAAGGACTAGACCCGCGAATCTCGGGGCGAGATTCTTTTAAGGGGGGAGATCTGTCACACCCCAGATTTTGGGTCACATGTAACAAATTGAGAGAAGCCATTTTTGTGAGCCAACAAAAAAAAATTATGCACTTGTGTAATCCAACATTATGTAAGAGACCATGAGTATCTATGCAATGCAAGCAAACCTTTGTTTCAAATCATTTATCAATTTTTCCTGATGTTTCTTATTGTTTCTGTGATGTTCCCTATATGGAGATTTGAATAATTTTTATCCAAAGTTTTGTGATAATGTTGCTTTCAATATAATAATAATATTTGGCTTTTTTGAATCAAGAAAACAATATGGAAAAAAATATTTAGATGTTTACTTTTAGGTTTTCTATAGAAACTTGTTTCTGGAAAATTAGCCAAGTAGCTATATTTAGCCCATGTTATCTATATGTTAGGGAATCATATTTTATGTTTTCTTGGCATGGATGTTTTATCTAATATATGGACTAAAATTATGTAAGCTTGTTTTGAAAAGTGGAATATGAAAACAATCAAATGCTTGATGATTTTTGTGGAAGAAAATTAAGGCAGAAAAGTGGTTTTTAGAAAAACAGAGAAAAACAGAAAGTAGTTGTTTTCTCACCTAGTTTTCAGTGCCTTTTAAAATTCCAAATTTGTTTCCATTTGATGATTCTGAATGTACAAATCATGTTTAAAAAAACCATACTTTGAAAACAAATTTTGGAAATGTTTTGAGCCTTGAAAACAGAGGATACATTTGTTGATTTCATCCGTTTCTCACACTTAGCCAAAAAGGCTAAGCCTCCTTTTCTGAAAAACTGAATATTCTGAAAACAGTGAAGTGGACTAAACTTTGGATGCTCATATCTTTTGATTGAATTCGAATTAGCCAGTACCACTTGGTGCTTCTAGAATCCCTCACAATCCTTAACACTTTCCTAGCTTTGGATCCTTGCTTGGTTAA
This sequence comes from Alopecurus myosuroides, assembly GCA_028641055.1. Lineage (NCBI taxonomy): Eukaryota > Viridiplantae > Streptophyta > Magnoliopsida > Poales > Poaceae > Alopecurus > Alopecurus myosuroides. The sequence goes on from CM054058.1 coordinate 266,660,520, forward strand.
CCAGAGGGGAGAGGAGGGTCGTGGGTTCAGAGGAGAAAAGATAGGGGAGTGGCATGGGCGGTCTGACAGTGTGCCACTGTGCGCGCGCCACTGTCGCAACGCCCACGCTGTTTTCACGTCCCACTCGCCACCCTGACCACGACCACACGTGCACACACCCCCTGGCCACGCCCAAGAGCCAAGGAGCGCGACATGGGCGCTTTGAGCATGCCCCCGTTCTCACCTTGACCACCCCGAGGGCACCCCCGTGCGCATGACGATGGCGCCGTGGCTATAAAGCCACGGGTACACGCGCACTGCGCCAGCACACGCACACCTCCCCACTCCACCCCCTGTTGCAGACCGCGAACGCCTAGGGCTCTCTGTGAGCCCCGCGAGGTCGAGAACGCCACCGTCCACCGTTGGACAACCAAGTAGTACTACCACTCTACCTCAATATGGGTACGGGGCCTATCTAGATGCTTATTCTTGTTAGTATGTGTCCTATCCCAAATTTCTATAGAGAGGATGATACTTTGAACCGAAGTGTCGCCGGGAGGGAGAAACGGGACATACACCGTGAGGGATTAAGTTCTCCTCCGGGTCCGACAATTGGGTCTCTTGCTGTGGCGATGTGTGACATGGTGCCAGGGAGAACAAACCCAGTTGAAGGGATAGCCATATACTAGCTTGATCAGAGTGGACAGTTAGAATCATTTATTTGATTCTTGCATATCGCTGTGTCGATCCATGGGTGGTTCATGGCAGATGAGTGGATTTTGTGGATTGTGTACACCTCTGCAGAGTAAAACTATTCTGAATAGCCGAGCCCTCGGATATGGGCAGTTGAATGGCCATGTAGCTAGCATCGTGTCAGTTTTCAAAAAGGTTGTTTTTGAAGAAAAAGACTTGTACCTGAGAGGTACCGATGAAGGAACCTGGAGGTGATTACAAGAAGTTTTGCAAAGAGAAAACTTTCTTTTATAAAACAATTTTTATAAAACCTCTTGTACATGCGATATCTACAAGAGAAAAAAATTATAATATTTTATTTTTAAGTATCTTGTTCAACAAAGATATAGAGGTGTTAAAGCAACCATGATGTTATCTTACATACACCATGGGTAGTGAACCCTATCTATAGCCTACCTATCCACCATATAAGCATACCTGCATTTGTAAGTTTATAAAGGATGTCTTGCAGAGTACATTCAAATGTACTCATATTGGTTTCGTCCCTGGCTATTTACTTGGTCAGACTTTGAGGAGATGCTGCCAGAGGAGGAGTATGAGGAGGAGTACTTTTTCGACGACTATGCGAATTAGGCCCGGCTCCCGGTCAGCAGCCTGTTGGTGAAGGCGTGACATGGGCTACCTACGTTATGTTAAGTTTCCGCTGTGTGTTTGTGAGACATTTGCATGTTCTGTGTGACAGTTGTTAAGAATTGGTCATGTGACCATTGCTTGTAAGACTCTATTTATTCGTGTAATGGATAATGTATCTGTGTACCAACTACGTAAGTTGTTCACGATTGAATTCCTGGGATCGTGAATGTATGCATATGAGGGGTTCTGGACCATCCGGTTTGGGGCCTCTACAAGAAGTTGCTGCCGCCGCCACCGCTGGTGGTGGCCCTTCTTCTGCATCCGGTGTTGCCTTTGCTGCTTCCATTTCTGCCGAGGCGGGACAGTGAAACTGTCGAAGCCGCATAAGGTCGTGGTGAAATGGAAGAAGCCGCTGACTGTCTGCCAACTGTCGCTGCTTCCCAAGTGTTCAAAGAAATACACGCGTCGAGGTATGATTCTCCTTTCACTTTCCGTTTCGCTTCAAATTCGAGTTTTATTGTGAAATTGTGTCTTGTATTTCTATCTCCAACTTGTATGAAGTACCCAGTTCTTCATACATTAACATATTGAATGAGAGCGTGGTAACCATTGATGAAACTCCTCTCGATGACTTCAGTTACAACAATACCGATGGTGGCGTTGATGGTGTCGGTGAAGAAGACGAAGATGAGGTGGAGGAGATTCAAGGGACGGTGTTCGAAACTTCTCAAGGAAACAGCGCCTGAGGGTCATGAACTACACCCAATTGGAAGACGAGGTCTTCATTCGCGCTTGGGAGAGCATTTATATTGACGTTGTTCACGACAATGATCAAACGAGCAAACGACATTGGCAAAGGGTAGAGGACAAGTTTTTTCAATTGATGCCTCACTCTGAAAAATCCGGCAAATGGTTGCAAACCATACCACACATCTACCGATCACTCCAAGGTCGTTGGGATGCGATCGAACCGTCTTGTAGCCATTTTGGAGGGTGCTTGCAGAAAGTGCGGAATGCACCTCCAAGTATTACCAATGAGGGTGATTGGGTGAGTTTCTCTTGTAATGTTTGACATTGTACCTTTGTTTGTCATAGTTGTCACATTGACACAGTTTCTTTTTTGTAGGAACAAATTGCAAAAGAGCGGTGCAAGGAGCCAAGGACATGTCATCTTCCAAGGCCAAGGAATTTGCACTAGAAAATTATTGGAAATTGCTCCAACGAAGTGAGAAATAGAAATTGATGGAGCAAGAACCCAAAAAAGGGGATCTTACCGATGTGAGAGATGATGAAGATGAAAATGATGGCCGAAGTGGAGGAAGAAACAAGAATAGGCCCGACAGCAACAAGAAGTCCAAGGATAAGCTCAAGAGCCAAGCCGAGGAATCAATTTTGAGGGAGAAGATAGATCATATGGCGTTATCAAATGAGGCCATGGTGGACAAGACATTGGAAGCAAAGAAGGAGATGGCAGAGAAGTGGCTAGTGCTCTGGGAAGATGGGTTGCGCAAGGCTGGCATAGAAGAGACAAGAGCCATAGCCGAGGAGAACAAGTCCATGGCCAAACTCCTTACTGAGGTGAACAATACAATGACGATGAACCGAGGTGAGATGGATGAATTAACAACATAGTGAGATGACATAGTAAGAAATGAAATCTTGGAGCGAAGGAGGCTAGTTATGATGGGTAGATGCCATGTTGTGCCAAGGTTTGCTGGTGGCAGCTAGGAGCATGGTGGCGGCCGTGATAGTTGATTTGCCGATCATGAAGTGACAATTTCAACAAGTTTTGTTTGGACATGGTTTGAAATTATGTTAATTACCACCTAATTTTGTCTAAACTATTTTATTTGTTGAACTTATGTTGTAATTGTTATGAATTCGACGTGATTTTGCTGAAATGGTTAAACTTTGTGTTTTTCAGTTTAAGTGTTGAATTCGGCAATGGAGGAACAGAACCCGCAAACCCGAGCGGTAATTCTTTTTTAAGGCTTGGGTTTACGGGTTCTGTTCGGCCGCCGCCGAAATCAGTAAAAAAAGACATTTTTTCCCACGGACTGAAAATTGCGTTTACAGTTTCGCGGTTTTCAATCACCGCTAGAGATGCTCTTTGTCGCGAGTGTACGTGCACAACACGTGTAGGAGACAGGAATAGTATCTTCGCAATCCAATTATGTGTTGACAATGCCTAGCACTACGAGCATGCCCGTATAACGCTCTGTGTGGCTTGGTATTCCAAGTTTATGGATCAATCACTAGTACTATGAACTTGTATCCCCGATCCCGTGTGCCATTATAACACCTGGGACAAATACAGAGTCACATGCGTTGTGGATACCGGTGTGTGCTAAACTGCTAAGAGCATCTCTAGTAATAACAGTAAAAGTCGGCCCCTAAAAACAGGTATACATGACACCTAAAACTAGTTTTACATGGTGAAACACGCCCAAACAGAACAGATACCGTAAAAACACCATTAAACCACCTTTTTCTCTTGGATCTTCATCTTCTTCCCAGAGTCCACGTCAGCTGCCACCCACCAGGTCGTCGCCTCCCCTCGAGCAGTCGCTCGCCCGCCGCCTGCCAGCCTCCCACTGCTGCCGCCATAGTTGGCGCACTCGCATGGCGGAGCAAGCCGTGAGTTCGAGCTAAATCCCAGCCACTAGATAGCTATCTACATAAAAATGGAATGATACAACACCTAGCTAGCTAATAAAAAGAATCGATCCCATGTCTAGTAACGTGTGTGCGTGTTGCGGCCGTGAGTTCAACTAGCTCATGGGCAGATTCTATGGCCGGTTGCTGCCTCCTCATCGTGTCGGTGAGAAACTTGACAAGAAATGCATCGTCCGAGTGCACGGGCTACGTCTTGACGTAGCTCGCTCGAATCTTCAAACGGCAGTGAACAGTTTTTCCGGAGCCGCTAGAAATCGACGGTTGGAGCCTCCTGGTATGAATGGCGGCGCGGGGAGAAGACGAAGAATTCTGGCCAGTTTGTAGCCTATATAGTGCACTCCAAACGGTAGACATAAAGTTGGAGGCTCGTATTTTTAGTGGCATGTAAAACGTTTATAAGTCCGTGGACTTTTACCATCTCTATTCTAAGCAAAAAAAAAACTGATGCGAAACTGTAAACCCGTCAAGAAAATTACGGGTTTGGGTTTTTTTATAGACTCCGCTAGAGATTAACTAAAGAGACAAAAGGGGCATGAATCATAGGAAAAGACGGCGGAGCAAATCCGAGCTCACCTCAAACATGCACATTATGAATGGAGGGTTCCATTGCAAAGGCAAATCGAAGGAACGGCGCTTGATCACTAGGGCCAACACCCAACTCTACGATGGGGTTGCGGATTCGATCACCTGGAAGTTTTCTGAAGACAGTTGTTTTACAACAAAATCTGCCTACAATCTACAGTGGGAGGGAAAGACTCGCAGCTCCATGCCTGACAGGATTTGGTCAGTTTGGGCTCCTCCAAAATGTAGGTTCTTTGGCTGGTTACTTCTGCAGGATAGACTGTGGTGTGCGGATAGGCTCATGCGCCGGCAATGGCCAAACAACTACTTCTGCTCCTTCTGTGTTCGAAACCTTGAAACAGCCTTTCATGTCTTCTTCGAGTGTCCTTTTGCCAAGCTGCTATGGCTTTCGGTGGCCTCATGGCGAAACTGCAATGGTCTTAACCCACAACTGTGGTGCCACGAAGGCAGCGTCTCCGATGCTTGGGGAAGGATGGTGGCGGGTACGGTAGAGTCTCACCGCAATGGCATCCAGTCCATCATCATCCTTGTTTGTTGGAATCTGTGGAAGGAAAGGAATAGTCGTGTGTTCAAGGCTAAGCCAAGCAACCTCGCTCGTGTTTTCGAGGTGGTTTGCGAAGAGGCCAAGGCTTGGGCAAGCTCGGGCGCCAAGAAGCTACGCCGTCTCATCTGGGAACCTCCTTGATCTTACCTTTTTCGGTTTTTCGGTTTTTCGGTTTTGGTTTCAGTTCCTAGCCTTAGCTCTCTCGCTTTTAGCTTTCTTTCAGGTTCATTTCTATTTTATCCTTAGGCTTCCGGCCACCACTGTAAATATTCTACCTTCTATAAATGGAAAAGCCAGCAGTTGCTGGATCTTTCAAAAAAAAAAAAAAAATCGAAGGAACCGGTGGAAAGGGCACACATCAAGCGGAGTAGAGCGTGTGGACAGTACACCGAGGAAGGAGAGAGAGTGAGCAAGCAGGGAAGGGGAAGAAGAAGAGGCTGGCCCAAAATAACTACCCAGGCATGAAAGAGGTAGTGGAGGGATCCCTGCTCTTCCTGTCCTGCACTCTCCATATTTCTCTGCCTGTGGGCCATGTGGCATGTAGGGTCAATCTATCGACGATATGTGTGTGTAACGATAGGAACGAGTCTCCCACCGAAGCTAACAAAGCCAGACATGACGCCTCCACTCCGCACCTTGCCTGCCTCTCTCGCTTACACATCACGCTCACCTGAACCGTTGCATGCCGATTCAAGGGATGGATATACTCGTCCCTAAGAGCATCTCCACCAGCACCCCCAAACGGCCCCCCAAAGGCCCAATGGGGGTCCAGACCAAAACACCTGCCGCAGCGGCACCCCCAAAGGAGTCCACCCGCCATATCTGTGTCCGGGCCTCCCAGCACACCCGCCAAACTTGGGGGCCTGCCTTGGGGCGCCGGACATTGTCCGATCACCCCACCCGACACGCGGCCCCCGCCTCCAGTGACACATACCGCCACGACGGCACTACTTTGGCGTGCAGAAACCGAAACAGCGATTGTTCCCTCCATTCCCACCTTCCCACCACCACCGCCGCCTCGCATTTCCGCACCATGCTGCCAAAAGGTCCAAAGAAACTCAGCCTCCCGCGTGCGGCGACGCCGATTTTGGCGCCGAAGAAGCTGCCGATGAAGCCGGAGCCGACATATGCGGTGGTGAGCTGTCGGCGAAGCCGCAACATAATGTCGCCTCTACCCTTCGTCAACAGCACCGCGTACGGGTCAGAGAATAGGCATTGTTGGAGACAAATCAGACCGCCAAAGTGCTGGTGGGGTTGAGCCAAACTATCACGTCCGCCATCCCCCAGTCTAGCGCGTCGCCGTCTTTCCCGCTCTACTACGCCGAGCCTAGCCAGGTACAGGCCTCGCAGCAATCCCGCTTCTCCATCTCGCCAGACAACCCAACGCAGTCCACTGACATCGATCTGAACAAGGAGGCGCTCTTTGAGTCCTCGCTGGCGCTGCATCGGACAAGGTTCACAAGCGGTAAGAAGACGGCATCCCCGGGCGACCTCTTCAGCGAAGAAGGCGCCAACATGATGAACCAAATGACGGAGCATGCAGAGGTATTTGATTGCTGGCGTGCATTAATTGCGGCCGTGCATTCATTGCTGCGGGTTGCCCAGGTGAATTGTGTGCTGACCGCCGATCTGCCGATGTAGGGGTCCAGACACGAACTTATCCGTGTTTCCATCACCAACTTTGGGCATGCCGACGCCTACGCTGACAACAATCAATTTGTTCAAGCTCCCTGACGATCAATTTGGGCACGCCGACGGTGACGAAGTAGACGTGCACGATGTGGACACCGACGAGATCGTCAAGAAGCCAGGTACCCGAGGATGGACATGGTCCGATGAGGAGGATCTAATGTTCGCCGAGTCATGGATGTTCGTGGAGTTGGACGCTGATGGCTAGGTTGAGACTCCAAGTGCAGAGTGTGTAGCTAGTGGCAAGCCTTCTTCCCCACGAGGGTGACTCGAGGGTTTATATCGAACTCTTGGGGAGCCAGTATTTCAGCAGTTGTCTTCCAAGCTTCCTCCAGGATCCTGCATACAAGTAGAGAATTTTGTGCCCTCAACCTCACCAAGTGGTTGTCAAGCACAAGGTGTGAGACTTCTAAATTGCAATGCAAAACTGAAAGTAAATGTGCAATAATTAAATCTATTACTAAATGCAAATGAGAAAATAAATATACAATGGATTGTTTTTGTATTTTTGTGATGCAAGTGGTGATGGAGATAATGTAAATTCGAATTAGAGATGCAAGTAAAGTAAATAGTAGCAAAGTAACTAGAGTGTTTTCTTATAATTAAAATAGGACCGGGGTTCATGGTTTCACACTTGCATTCTCTCAAATAAAGTGGTAGACGGTGGACATAAAGAATTACATGTGAGATTACAATAACATGTTTAACATTGAGTACTTTCATATGGGCATCACGTCCTAGCATAGAGATGTCTACGGTCATATTGATCCCTCTTATACTCCACCAAGATGCGAAATAAATCATAACACCTCGATAATTAAGGAAAAACCAGAGTATAGCTTTAAGCAATGTGACATGAAGTTGAAGTAAAAACTTGCTAGATCTAGTCATGGAGATTGATTAGTGTCACTTCAAATCCCCGGTAACAAGGTACTCCTTTTTATCCCTAGTGAGGTAACTAAGAAAGGTTTAACAAAACCTAGGTGGATCGCTGAACTTCTGTCACTTTCACAGCACTAGCCACCCCCCGTTACTCCAACTAATGCACCCATCACCCCACACACGCTCTCAAGAACTAGATTGATCAAATCTAGCAAATAAGAACGGGGTACATAAGATACATCTACTCAAATAACTCAAGAGAAACAATTGCAATCTCAGATTCAATAACTCATAGAAAAGATCCACCACATAGGAATTACAACGGTGCCCGTAATCATGTGAGGCAGCTCATACGGATCTAATTAGTGAAGCACATAGAGAGAGAGATACAAGTGCTACTTCCACAAACCCGTAGCCCTGGGGTGGACTACTGCCTCTTCATGGAGATGTCGATGGAGATGACGTTGGAGGGGTAGGAGATCACACCGACGGCGCCCTGCCGGAGTTTTCCCCCTCCAATCTGGAACTTCTGGTCTCTGTTTCGGTGTTTCGACGGCGCTCCTCCCCGTAAGGGTACGGGGGACCCTTTTTATAGTCGGTTTTAGGTCAAGACGGAGTCGGTAAGTCGAAGATGGAAGGAATTGGGGCCACAGGGGCCAAAAGGGGGCCTCTCATGCGGCCAAGGAATCTGGCCGCGTGGAGGGTCCTCTTTTGGGCCTCCTTTCCCAATTCTCGTGGATCCTTCGCCCGCAAGTCTTCTCCTTCCAAGAAAATGACCCCCGCAGATTTTCAGGTGATTTCGCGGAAGTTTGCCCCCTGAAACGTCAAAAATATAGAAAACGGGGTTTCAGGCAGGGTTAATTCCATAAAAGTTGGGGGACTTTGTAATTTAACCCCAAAATATTATAAAACATTGAATTATACCCTTATATGATGCAATATGTAATAGAAAACCATGTGAAAATATGCAAAATTCATCTATGCATTTTACATGCATCAACATCCCCAAGCTTAACCCATGCTCGTCCTCGAGTATGAAGGTGATAAAACTAAGATGGGTTTTGCATATTGAAACAATCATGGGATATCAAGGAGGATTATTCATGCTACATATAATCAAATGATTAATACTAGAAATGAGTAGCAATATACAATTCATGTTGTAAGAAATATCAAATATGCAAGCAAAGATGCTTCGTGAAAGTTCACAAAGTGTATAATGAAATAAAAGCACTATGGACCAAATGCATACACAAAATGAAAAATAAAATCCTATATTGGTCAAAGAATAGCATAATGGAGAATAGAAAATATGGTGGACACTTTGGAGAAAATTGAGTAGAGGTAAAACATGATCAAGTCTTATTTAGCCTCTAAATTATTCAACTAAAATTACTAATTGAAATGTGGTATCCATTGATCTAGGACTCTCATTGCCCCTTTATCACTAGCATCTTAAAATTGTGAGTATTGAAGTAATGATAACGACAAGGTGGTTGAAAGCCTCAAGCCCCGTGAGTGTGAAAACCTACTCCATGATTACTCAACTTAAGATTCCTAATAAGCTTTGTACAATCATAATAAGTATTAATGACATCATAGAGAACCGCAAAGAGGTACCTCTTGCCCCATGACATGGAAACAAGCCCATGTTACAATGACAAGATGAACAAATGGAGTAGACTCATCATCTTTTTTATTTTCATTCACTATTATGCATAGCTTCTTATTTTATTATAGGATGTGTTGTAGAGTCACTAAAGTTGTAAGTAAATTTCCACCATGATAAAGCATGGCTTGGGTTAGCGGCCCAATGCGTTTCTCTAGTCATATAGATACTTACTCATCAAAACTTACTATTCCTCTATTTCATTTCGGCATGGCAGGAGTCCGAAAACAAAAGTACATGATATCAACCAAATGTAAATTTTTTGTGCAATGTTGAAAGCTTTCCGGTGATACACGTTTATAGCTAGCTCCCAACCACACACTTGTCAAACACAAAACTTGTGGCTCCCATTATTGGGTCATGTTTATTAGATGCATAAAAAGTAAAGTGTGCCTTCAAAAGTTCGTGAGAGTCCTATCCCAAGTTCAACCCATGACAATTAATAAAGTGAATATCTTAATTTAGAACATAAATAACACAATAACATGGTGAACATACTCGGAATAGCAATGAAGCTAATGGGAAGATATGGTGGACTCACTGGAAATACTTGGCTAAGGAGTGTTGGAAACAAGTTTTTACTTGTTGGAATTTTTAAATTTTTGGGCTAGCAAGAGGGAGATAGTTGACCAGCTACTATGCATGCATATGTCCATAGAACTACTTATTTCATGACAAACTAAATAAACCAGCAATTAACATCAAGGACATGAATAAGAGATAGCTCAAGACAATATTATTGCAAATTTCTACACATAAAAAGCCTATAAATCATGCAAACATATGTAGCTCTTCAAATCAACCATGGCATCCCTATTCCAAGTCATAATACTAGCATCCAATACATTCCAACCCCAAACTCCAGTAGCTCAATCTCATATAAAATGATGGTGGTGGTCTATCAAAACAAAAATAAATAAAAAACTAGACGCTTCAAGTCTCTACGATAAATGCTTTGCTTAGAAAAACAGAAAGTAGACGTGTGCTAACCAAAAGAGTGTAGCTCCAGCGGGCTGTTCATCACATCCCCAAGCTTATGGCTTTCACCATTCTTGGATGTCTTGAGGCGCAGCTCATCTATTCCCTGTGAAAAAACTTCACAAAACATGTTTCTCCCATTCTTTTTCTGTGGGGTGAGATTAGCAAGGACAAACAAATCACATGCTTGCTGTGCAAAATTCCAAATCAAATGCTCCAGTAGATAGACAATAAGGTTCATTATGTTGTATGTTCACTCTCTTGCTTGAAAGAATCATGGAATTCGATTCCCAAGCCCAAAGAGTGCATAAAACAAAAGAAGGCAGAATCTGTCCAGAAAAGCAGCACCAGCAGCAAAACGAACGTGTTTCCCTAAGCTAGACTCGTCAAAAAATTAAGCCAATTTTTTTGCTTACATCGGACAAAAAGTTGCAGAACATACTAAAAAATTAGCTCAATCCGACATACAATAAAAAACGTAAAATCATACGGTGAGCAGACTCGTGCTGAAACAGAAATTTCATGCACTAAGATAGCAACTTATAAGTCCAAATGGGTTTAACTTGACTCTTTATTGAAAACTCCAGAATTAAAACAAAAAAACTAATCTCTTGAGACAGCAAGAGGACACTAGGAAAATCCAAACAAAAACAACCGGTTTGCCTCCCGTAAAGCGCTTTCTTTATAGCCATATAGCTATGCTTTACTTACTTGATAATCAAGAGGGATAAAGCTCATGAGGGAGCTTGTTCTTCAGCGTGCCCCTCTTCCTTGGGAAGTGCTCCATGCTTTTCTTGTGAGGGAACTGAAACTTGACATTCCCTTCCTTGGAGTCTATGATTGCACCTGTAGTACGAAGAAAAGGTCTTCCCAAAATAATAGGACTAGGGGATTCATCCCCCATATCCATAATAATGAAATCAACGGGTACGAAAGTCATGTGCAATTCAATAATAACATCTTTTACTTGTCCTACAGCATGTTTAGTAGAGTTATCAGTAAGGACAAATTCACTTGAGCACTTTTCTAAATTTTCTAGTTCTAGCAATTCATATAATTCTTTAGAGAGTACCGATACACTAGAACCTAGATCTAACATAGCATGGTGAATTTCTTTTCCAATTGAAACTAGCACCTTGGGGATCCATGCATCCCCAAGCTTAGGAGGTATCATGGCCTCATTCTTGTACCTAGCAATTTTTTCTTGCAAGACATGATTAGCAATATAAGATCCAAAGCCAGGTTGATTAACATTTATAGTGGGATCACTAGCAAATTTTTGTAGAGTAGCAATAAGTTCTTGCAAGCTACTTTTTTCTAAATCAAGCAATGGATCCTTAATTTCAGTAAGCATCATAATTTCCTCTACTGTACTCTCTAATTTAGCTAGCATGCTTGATTCATGAGGACTAATTTCATCTTTGCTAGCAAGATAAGACATATATGGAAGTAAATATTCAGGGTACTTCACTATTTCATTCAAAGTTTCTTCTAAGCTAGTAGGGACATGCTCACTTGTATTCTCAGCAATATGATCAATATTTTCAATAATAGGAGCAGCCATAGTAATAGAATTCATTCCTACACTAGGTTGTGCTTGTGGCTTTCTTGCTGACATGCTTAATAGAGTTGCTTGATTATCAGCTAATTTTGACAATGCTTTATCTAAATTCGAAGATTGAAGTTGCAATCCTTTAATATCACTAATAATGGATGCAATAGACTTATTTAACTCATGTATAATAGCATTGTGACTAGCAACTTGTTCCATAAGCAATTTATTAGATTCAGACATTTCACTAGAAGGCTTCCACTTATTTTCATTAGCATTAGGATATGGAACAAAAGGTTTATTTGGCACATAAGGAGGTTTACTATATGAATTGTAAGCATTACGAAAACCATTGCTACCATAATTCCTAACAAAATTAACATCCACACTTTCAGAATTACTACCAACTAGCTCCTGCAAAGGCACATTCTCCATATTTTGTTTATTAATAAAAGCAAGAATAGTGTCCATTTTAGAAGACAAATCATTGGTTTCTTCAATTGAGTTTATTTTCTTAGTGGGTTTGGGTGCTCTTTCAGTATTTCATTGACTAGAATTTTGCAATATGCTTTCTAATATGCCCTTAGCCTCTCCTACAGTTTTACTCATAAAGGCACCTCCAGCAGCAGAATCAAGTATATTTCTAGACATGTAGTTTAGACCATTATAAAAAGAGTGTAGTATGGTCCATTCATTTACTCCATGTGATGGGCATGTTCTAATCATTAATTTAATTCTATCCCATGCCATGGCTACATGTTCATTATCATTTTGCCTAAATGAGAGGATATTATTCCTATTTTGCAAAATTTTAACGGGAGGATAATATTTCTTAATGAAAGCTTATTTTAAATCATCCCAAGACTTCATACTAGCTGTAGGTAGTGAAAGTAACCATTCTTTAGCCTTTCCTCTAAGTGAAAAAGGAAATAATTTCAGTTTTAAAACACTAATTTCCACATTTTTAAATTTTTGCATATCACATATTTCCATGAAATCATGAAGATGCATAGAGGCATCCTCCATAGCACTACCACCAAATTGATCTCTAGTAATTAAATTCAATAAACTAGGACTTACTTCATAGCTTTCAGCTTGTATTTCAGGTGTAGTAATTGGCCTAGCAATGAATTGGTCATTGGGTGTATTTGTGTAGTCACTTAATTTAGTTCTATCACCCATTTTAACAGTTTTTATGTAGTTTTTAATTTTTTATGCAAAACTGAAAAGTAAAGTAACTAGGCAAATTCGAAATACTAAAATAAACTAGATAACTAAATGCAAAGCTAAAATGCAAACTAAAATAAAATATGCAAGACAAAACAAAAACAAGAACAAAAACAAAACAAAAACAAAAACAAGACAAGAAACAAAACAATCTACTTGAAAGAAGGTGGAGATAGAAAGGACGGTACTTACGTAGGTGCAACCTCCCCAAGCTTAGGTGTTTTCACACCTTGTTGGTGATGAAGACTTCTTGTGAGCTCCCTTGGACAACTCCTTCACCTATGGCTCCCCGGCAACGGCGCCAGAAAAACGCTTGATGGCTAGGTTGAGACTCCAAGTGCAGAGTGTGTAGCTAGTGGCAAGCCTTCTTCCCCACGAGGGTGACTCGAGGGTTTATATCGAACTCTTGGGGAGCCAGTATTTCAGCAGTTGCCTTCGAAGCTTCCTCCAGGATCCTGCAAACAAGTAGAGAATTTTGTGCCCTCAACCTCACCAAGTGGTTGTAAAGCACAATGTGTGAGACTTCTAAATTGCAATGCAAAACTAAAAGTAAATGTGGAATAATTAAATCTACTACTAAATGCAAATGAGAAAATAAATCTGCAATGGATTGTTTTTGTATTTTTGTGATGCAAGTGGTGATGGAGATAATGTAAATTCAAATTGGAGATGCAAGTAAAGTAAAGTGCAAGTAAAGTAAATTGCAGCAAAGTAACTAGAGTGTTTTCGTATAATTAAAATAGGACCGGGGTTCATGGTTTCACACTTGCATTCTCTCAAATAAAGTGGTAGACGGTGGACATAAAGAATTACATGTGAGATTACAATAACATGTTTAACATTGAGTACTTTCATATGGGCATCACGTCCTAGCATAGAGATCTCTACGGTCATATTGATCCCTCTTATACTCCACCAAGATGCGAAATAAATCATAACACCTCGATAATTAAGGAAAACCCAGAGTATAGCTTTAAGCAATGTGACATGAAGTTGAAGTAAGAACTTGCTTGATCTAGTCATGGAGATTTATTAGTGTCACTTCAAATCCCCGGTAACAAGGTACTCCTTTTTATCCCTAGTGAGGTAACTAAGAAAGGTTTAACAAAACCTAAGTGGATCGCTGAACTACTGTCACTTTCACAGCACTAGCCACCCCCCGTTACTCCAACAAATGCACCCATCACCCCACACACGCTCTCAAGAACTAGATTGATCGAAGCTAGCAAATAAGAACAGGGTACATAAGATACATCTACTCAAATAACTCAAGAGAAACAATTGCAATCTCAGATTCAATAACTCATAGAAAAGATCCACCACATAGGAATTACAACGGTGCCCGTAATCATGTGAGGCAGCTCATACGGATCTAATTAGTGAAGCACATAGAGAGAGAGATACAAGTGCTACTTCTACAAACCCATAGCCCTGGGGTGGACTACTCCCTCTTCATGGAGATGTCGATGCAGATGACGTTGGAGGGGTAGGAGATCACACCGGCGGCGCCCCGCCGGAGTTTCCCCCCTCCAATCTGGAACTTCTGGTCTCTGTTTCGGTCTTTCGGTGGCGCTCCTCCCTGTAAGGGTACGGGGGACCCTTTTTATAGTCGGTTTTAGGTCAAGACGGAGTCGGTAAGTCGAAGATGGAAGGAATTGGGGCCACATGGGCCAAAAGGGGGCCTCTCACGCGGCCAAGGAATCTGGCCGCGTGGAGGGTCCTCTTTTGGGCCTCCTTGCCCAATTCTCGTGGATCCTTCGCCCGCAAGTCTTCTCCTTCCAAGAAAATGATCCCTGCAGGTTTTCAGGTGATTTCGCGGAAGTTTGCCCCCCTGAAACGTCAAAAATATAGAAAACGGGGTTTCTGAGAGGCAGGGTTAATTCCATAAAAGTTGGGGGACTTTGTAATTTAACCCCAAAATACTATAAAACATTGAATTATACCCTTATATGATGCAATATGTAATAGAAATTCTTGTGAAAATATGCAAAATTCATCTATGCATTTTACATGCATCAGACACCGGCAAAGACGCACAACAAACATGTGATGCATATTGAAAGCGCATCAAAGCTGACTTCGACGAAAGGAAGGCATACAATCAGCGCGGCTACCTCCCCGATCGCAATGCCAAAGGATGTGAGAACCGGTGGGCAATTCTTCAAGGATTGTGTAACAAGTTTCATGGCTGGTATGATCAAGTATGGATGAGGAACTAGAGTGGCAAGACCGATGAACTCAAAGTAAAATCCTTTCAAATTGTTTCCGAGCTCCTTTTTATACTTTTTTTGCGTACTGTGACGCCGGCCTTTCTGTAGCTCAAGGACGCCCACAAGATGACGTACCGCTGAACACGGATAACAAGAAGCCGTTCAAGTTCATGAATGTTTGGATCAAGATTAAGGAATCCCCAAAGTGGAAGGGTTGGCGTCTCACGGCGGCCGGAAAAGAGGAGGGCGACATGGACGTGGATGAAACCAAGATGTCGGGCAGGAGTGCCGAACGACCGATTGGGAACAAGAAGGGGAAGGTTGGGAAGCATGCGTCATCGGCGAGCAGCGTGCAAGAGACCATGGCCATGTACGTGCAAGAGGTGGCCGTATCAGCAACGAAGAAACTGAAGATGCATGACGATATCAAAGAGAGGTGGAACACCTTTCTTGTCATGGCCGAGGCGAAAGCCAAGGCCCAATTGGTAGCCGAAGAGCGCTCGATCATGGCAACCAACACTGCTGACATGAGCCCTGATCAGAAGGCCTGCTTTAGGGAGGAAAGGCGACGCATCACGACGGCAAGAGCGGCGAGGGCGGCGGCCGAGACGGAGGCTCTAGCTGCCGAGGCCGATGCGGTGGCTGCAGCAGCTGCCGACGCTGATGCCGCCGATGCGGTAGCTATAGAGGATGCCGAGACCCAAGTAGACTGAACTCCCATGCACCAAGAGTGGTACCCTTTTGAATGACCGTGTGTTGGTCGAGACTATCATTCGATCGCCGGACTTGCGTTGGCTGATCATCGTTATTTTGGGTAAAAATGAATTCGCCAACTGTTTGATCGGGGTCCCATTAGGGGGTGGTCGATTGGAGGGCGCCGCTACTAAAAGTACACTATGGTCAACTAGAGGGGATGAATAAGTGACCTACAAATTTTAATATTTTTTCACTTTTAGATGGGCTTTAGCAATTAAACAACTAGGTTATCTAGATTTGCAACTAGATAGACACCCTATGTGACAAGAAATAAGTATGCAACGGAAGTAATATGCAAAGGACAAGATAACCACAAGTGTAAATAAGGAGACAAGGATATGTTTCTCGTAGTTCTTTCTCAAGAGAAGTACGTCTACGTTGGAGAGGTGGGGAGCCACCTAGGCGCTCCTCAATAGCACGGTTGTGCACACCTTGTTCTCCTTGAGTTTCTCCGGTGAGGGAGATTCTCGTTTCCACTATGAGGTAGACTTGAAGGCGTTGACCAAACCTTTACAAGTGGTTGAGGCAACTCCACAAGTGAGATGGAGGCTCTCAACAATCCGAAGGTTCTTGCTACAAGGTGGAAGCTACAAGCACTAGGGTTTCTCTAGGATGACAAGGCAACCAAGAGATTTACAAGATCCCAAGGGGTATCGTAAGGGAAAATGATTTATGGCTTGGTAGAAGTGTAGATCTAGGCATCCTCCATCAGATCCTTGAAGGGCATCGAGTTTGGTTGGAGCAGTAGGGAGATCTAGGCGTTTTGAGCTCTGAAACAATGGAGGAGAGAGGGGAATGGACAAAGTAGCTGTCTAGAGGAAGAAGACAACTATTTATAGCCTCCTCCGAAATCTAGCCGTTGCTGCCTTCGAGGGCCGGAATATTCTGGTATTAGTACCGGAAATTTCCGGGGTAGCTGGACCGGATATTTGAAAAGTACGGGGGGCGGATATTGAATAATCCGGTGGCTGGAAATTTCCGGCCAAATTTTCGCTCCCATATCTGAGAGCGGGCAGCAGCAGCACATCCAGTTTTCTTCTGAGGACCAGAGGCCGAAGATTTCACCCGGAATATTCCAGGTGAATTTCCGCCCCTGCATCCGAGAGCGGGCAGCTGAGACGCATCCAAATTTCTTCTAAGGACCAGAGGCCGGAAATTTACCCCAGAATATTCTGGGGAAATTTCCGCCCTGAATCCGAGAGCGGGCAGTTGGATGCACAAAACTTCATCATACGAACCTCGCGCAGGCCGGAATATTCCGGGTCTGAGGCCAGAATTTCCGCCCGATAGCCACCGGAATTTCCGGGCAAGTGTACTGAATAATCCGGCTGCAGATAATGGCTTGTCTCGGAAATTCCTCTCCGAATCTTCTCGAAGATATTACTGTCGATCATGATAGATATTATGAGTCCAGCTGTGAACACTTAAACCACAAGGTTAGTAGATATACCGTTTTGTTATCACCACCAAAATCATTAGAGGAGACATGCGCTTTCAATCTCCCCCTTTTTGGTGAGTGATGACAACACGGGTATTTGCATAGAGATAATAAAGCAATGGTAACTAAACATCACAGATGGGCATAACTAGGAGACTTGCCTCCCAATAATATAGGTCCACAAATAGAAATCCACGAAAGAAAGTTTGAACGAAACGAAAGAAGCATGAGAGAAAAACGTAAATCCCACCCTAGCAAATCCCCGATCACTAGATCTTCTCCCCCTTTGGCATCAGGATACCAAAAAGGCAGAAGAATGAACTACGTCCCATGGAACAAGCTCTAGTCCGTAGCACGGTCATCCTCGGGGTCCTCCTCGGAGCCTTCCTCCTCACTAGCATCCTCCAAATCATCATCATCATCATCAGGAACATCAAGATCCTAGTCCACATCACGGTTGTTCCAGCTGCGGTAAGGAATATGAGCACGAAGAGGAGCAGGAACATTGGGCATGTTGAGGGTTGTCATGATGGAGCACTGATTCTCGAGAATGGTACGATGCTCGACATAGGCATTGTAGTTCTCCTCGTGGATGCAGACATTCATGCATAGCACTTTATCAATGGCACGAAAAACCCAAGAGCGCTTCTTGGTACCTGAACGAGCAGCAGCCTGTCTCATGCGAGGATCACGGTGTCCCTGACCGGTAGCACCAACATCATGTGCATCTTGCTGAGTATGGGTGCTCTTCTTGTACAGTTTCACATCCTTGTGAGCCTCACAATCCAACTCAAGATCCACACGCTCATCAGCAGGATATCTGGACCTCATGAGCTTCATGATGTACGATGCATAAGGAGGCACCTTGCGGTGGAAGAGAGCAAAGTGGATCCCGTGAAATATAAAGTCCATCACATCAATCTTGTGACTCTCGGTATCCTCAAGATCACCCTCTGTGAAGGTTAGGTAGGCATGGTGCATGAGGTTCACCAAACCGCCACGTATCTCATCATTGTTTCCAGCGCTAGGGGCAATGGTCTCCCGGAACATACGCAGAAGAATGTCATAGATGGCAAAGAGCCCTTGGCGGAACCCACGGTAACTCGAGGACCATACAGCTCAACCAACTTGTTATTTTCATATTCCGTGCCATGGACATGCATGTGAGCACCCTGAGGAACATTGAGGCCAGCAAAAGGATACCCGAGCTTGATACGTCGAAAACGTATCTCCTTTTCCGAACACTTTTCCTATTGTTTGCCTCTAAACTTGTGTGTTTTGAATGCAACTAACACGGACTAACGCTGTTTTCAGCAGAATTACTTTGGTGTCTCATTTTTGTGCAGAAAAATCAACTTTCAGGAAATTGCCCAGAAAAGACCCCATTGGCCCTAAAATACCAGAAGAACCCGGGAGCCAGAAGGAGACCCGGAGAAGGGCCAGGAGGTGGCCAAACCACCCCCCGGCACCCCCCTAGGCCGCGCCACCAGGTGGTGTGGGCCACTCCCACACCCCCTCGGGGCCCCCTTTTGACTACAAGTAACCTTAAACCCTAAAACCCGAGGGGGTTCGATAGTTTTGCAGGAAGAAGTCCATAGCTCCGCCGCCACCCCAAACCTCGATTCGGGGATCAGAAGTTCCTGTTCTGGCACACTGCCGGGACGGGGAATTGGAGGAGATCATCGCCATCGTCATCACCAACGCCTCTCCATCGACCATCCATGTTCCCCCATCCATGTGTTAGTAATTCCCCCGCTGTAGGCTGAAGGGGGTGGTAGGGATTGGATGAGATCGTTCATGTAATAATGTCGTGATTGTTAGGGCACAATGCCTAGTTTCTTCTATTAGTGCTATTGACATTGTTGCAACTTGTTATGCTTAATGCTTGACACTTTGGGCCCGAGTGCCATTATCTCAGATCTGAACATGTTATTGAATCACGATGATAATTATTGTTTCTTGATCATACCTGCAAGTTGTTTACACATATTGTTGTCCGGAACCCGAGGCCCCAAAGTGACAGAAATTGGGACAACCGGAGGGGATGGTTGTGATGTGAGGACCACATGTGTTCACGGAGTGTTAATTCTTTGCTCCGGTGTTCTATTAAAAGGAACACCGTAATTACCAGTAGTTCCCTTGAGACCCCGCTGAAAACGGGCTGGTAGGACAAAAGATGTTGTGCAAGTTCTCATTGTGAGCACGTACGACTATTTACGGAACACATGCCTATGGTTACTTGATTGGATGCTTTATCTTATTTATCTGCAATGCCCACGTCTTGATTATTATATGAACTAGCTTATCCATGCAACGCCCGTTCATCTATCCCTATGCCTACAGTATTTCATCTCACTGTTTACTTCAAACACTGCTGCTGTTGTTTTCATCTCACTGCTGCTATTATTTCACTACTGCTGCTACTATAAAACTGTTACTACTGATAAACCACTGCGAACAAAAGTACTTTCAGGTGCAGGTGAATTGACAACTCACTTGTTAAGGCTCACAAATATTCTTTGGCTCCCCTTGTGTCGAATCAATAAATTTGGGTTTGATTTCCCTCAAAGACTGTTGCGATCCTCTATACCTGTGGGTCATCAAGACTATTTTCTGGCGCCCTTGCCGGGGAGCATATCTTTATTTGCAAGCTCACCGGAGAGTACTATTACCTACTGCCATCATCCATCATGGGTAAGACTCGTGATGGAAAGTTTCCTATATTACCATCCACTACAAGAAGAGGTACAACTCTGAATACCTCTATTGCTCTTGATTCACCGTCTGTTATGAGTAAGTTGCTTACACCGCCACATGATGCTTCTACTGTGCTTGATGAGAGTGGTTCTCTTGTTCCTTTCTTAGATGCTACTATTGCTAAAGCTAAAAATGTTGCAAACACTGAAACTCCTGATAAAAATCATGTTACTCCTGCTGTTTCACCTGAGCTTATAGAGAGTCCTAGTGATGATTTTGATGATTCCTACATTGAACTTAATGATGATCTTATTGATGAAATACATGCTATGGAGGATAAAGATGTTGTTATGAGTCTTACTGAAAGTCGTGATGTTAAATATAAATTATCTCCTGATGATAAGTTTGCCACCTCTCCTATTAATATTAGGGATAAGGATTATGATTTCTCTCTTGATTTATATTATATATCTATTGTTGAGAAAGAACCTTTTTTGGTACTGAAAATGAAAGTGTTGTGAAACATATGAATGAGCTATCCTCTTTGAGTAGTTTATTCTCTGATGATCTTAAGAAACGTAGCTACTTTGTTGCTAAAATATTCCCTTTCTCATTAAAAGATGGAGCTAAAACTTGGTTTAATAATTAGTCTCCGGGATCTATTGATAGTCCTATTGGTTTGGTTAATGTTTACTTTCAGAAATATTTTCCTGCTAGTGCTCAACATGCTACTTTACAAAATATATTTAATTTCAAGCAATTGGAAGGAGAGAAATTCCCTGTATCTTGGGCAAGGTTCTGTTCTTTAGTTAGGACTACACCTGGGCATAAGCTAGAAAATAATAAACTTCTTGATATATTCTATAATGGACTAACTGCTGAATCTAGGACATACCCGGATAGTTGTGCTGGTTGTGTTTTCAGGCAAAGAACTCCAGAAGAAGCTGAGGAACTAATGGCTAAATTAAGCCAAAATCATGATGATTGGACTATGGTTGAGCCTCAGCTGACTCCTACTCCAGTATCAACACCAACACAAACACCCAAGAAGAGGGGAATGATTGAATTAAATGATGAAGTGATGAGAGAAGCCAAGAAATCTCTTAAAGAGAGAGGTATTAAATCTGAAGATGTGAAGAATCTTCCACCTATAGAAGAATTATGTAAGCCAACCCAACACTCATCCACTATTGAGGTACACTCTCTCCAATATTTTGATAGTAGAGATATTTCCTATAATAAACCTCCTGATCAATGTTTAGATGAATTTGATAATTATGTTATTAAGCAAGATAATTTTTAATATGAGATTGTAAAATCACCTAATGGAAAACTCTAGAGCTATTGATAATTTGCATGGTATTATAGAAGGAACCTCTAATGATGTTAAAATGCTTGTTAAACATTTTCAAATGGTTCAAACTCAAATTGATCAACTTGCTAAAGTGCAAAAAGATTTGCTAGTTAATGCTTCTAAAGAAAAACATGCTTATGAAATAAGAACTATAAGTGGTATTGATACACAAGATCCTTTATATCCCGAGGGACATCCTAAAAGAATTGAACAAGATTCTTAGCAAACTAATGATAATGTTATTCATACTAAGAAGAAGAAGAAGAAACATAAAACTGTTGTAGAATCCTCTAAACTTGCAAAAGATCCTAATAGTATATCTATCTCTGATGCTGAAACTGAAAGTGGTACTGAAAAGAATGATGCTTCTGATAAAGAAGAACCTGTAGCTGAACCTGAAAAGCAAACTAAAAATGCAAAGTATACTAAGGAGGATTTCATTGCTAATAAACACGGTAATGAGAGAGAACCTTGGGTACAAAAACCAATGCCTTTTCCTAATAAGAAACATAAATCGAAGGAAGAAGAACATTATAACACGTTTTGTGAGTGGGTGAAACCTTTGTTCTAGCAAATTCCTTTAACTGATGCTATTAAATCGCCTCCTTATGCAAAATATATGAAAGATATTGTCTCTAACAAAAGGAAGAGGAAATCTCCACTATGCTTGATAATTACTCTTTTAATGGCAAGGTTCCCGAGAAGCTTGGAGATCCTGATATACCAACTATTCCCTGTTCTACTAAAAATAATTATGTTAGAACTGCTTTGTGTGATTTAGGAGATGGAGTTAGTGTCATGCCTTTTACTCTCTATAAAACACTCCTCCTCAAAAAATTGATACCAACTGATATATCTTTGCAAATGGATGATAAGTCCACTGCTATTCCTGTGGGTATATGTGAGGATGTTCATGTTCAAGTTGCTAATAATTGTCTGATATTAACTGACTTTGTTGTGTTCGAAATGCCTGAAGATGATAATATGTCTATTATTCTTGGAAGACCTTTTCTTAATACTGCAGGGGATGTTATTGATTGTAATAAAGAAAAGGTTACTTTTAATGTTAATGATAAAGAGAACATTGTTTATTTTCGCAAGAAGATTGATAGAAAATATGGTCTAAATTCCATTGAAAATATTGAGACCATCAAGATTGGAGAATTTTATTGTACTATTCCAAAGCCACCCAAAGAATATGAAATTATTATGATTGGTACTATGTCTATGAAGGTTGAGGTAACATAAGTATTTAATGAGAAACAAAGTTTTGTTTCATATAAAATTATTTTGGTAGCAAGACTTGATCACCCTTGTTAACAAAATGATTTTAAATGAAGTGGGCAATGTTTTCACTATGTTTTCACATTCCCCGTTATTTTTTTCACCATGTTTACTTTTGTTATTACATTGCTACTTGAGTGCAATCATGTTTTCCACCATCCTTATGCATATTTTCCTGATGTTTTCACCCTGATTACTGAGGTTATGCATGTTTTCACCACTACCACCTTTGTTTTATTTGGATATTATTCCATTAGAGTGTCATAGAACCCTTGTAGTACTGGTTTTGGTTTTTACCTTTTCACTTTCGTTTTCCCGGTTTTATTAATAATTAAAATTCTGGAAATACATGAAAAATAAAGTTTTCCAAAAAATTCCAGAATAATTATAATAAATTTTTACGTCAAAAATGAGGCAGAAAGCCACCTGGGAGGCCCCAGGGGGACCCACCAGCCAGGCACACCATAGGGTGGCGCGGCCAGCCCCCTGGTGGCACCAGCACATGGTGTGGGGCCCCCTGGCCCTCCACTTACTCTCTCCACTGCCAAAGTCTTCTCTTCACCACCCAAACTGAAAACATTCCCTGGAACCCGTGTTCTTGTTGTTCTTCCTCTAGATTTTTATCTCCGTCTTCAACCCATCATTTGTGTTGATATTTGGTGTGCTTGATCTCCGGTATGTGACTCCTCCAATGATCCAAGTAGAATTTCGTTTACTGAAGTATTTCTTAAGTATTTTGGTACTGTAGGTGATAGCTTATGTGAGTTTGTATACTTGATTTGAGTAGAAATAATGTAGTTGATATATGTTTAGCTCTCATATAAGTCCCTATGGTAGTTTCCACCTTATAGTTACTTGAAATTAATTTTTGTGATGATTGTTGAAAAATTGCACAGATGGATAGTTATAATTTTGGAGAGATATTTAGGAGTGATGCTCCTAGAAGGAGAAGGCCCTCATGCTCATACACTTCAGCGAGGCCATCGTACAATGAAGACATTATTGCACCAACTATTGACGATGCAGGAGATGATGGTATCGTTAACCCATTTAGCTTTCCTTGCAATACATTTTTAAGAAGTGCGGGTTTATTAGATGACTCTCGTATGCTTATTGAAAGAGTTGGTCTAACCAACTTTATGGAGGATGAAATCCCTCAGTAAGCCACTCTCACAAAAGCTTTTGTTAAGAGATTTAAATTTCAGAACACACAATTTGGTCCAACTGTCGCATTCAATTTATATAGTAGTCATGTTTCTTTGTCCTTGGTAGATTTTTGTGTTATTATAGGTATCAACGCCACAGGGACAGCGAGAAGGATTCAAGATAGACCAGCAGACCTCCAGGGGCACTACCGAGAGATCACCAACGATGACGGTCGCTCGTCCCAGCGTGGGAAGATAAGGAACATTCAACTTCCTGCTCTTAGATACTTTACTTATTATCTTGCTACTAGTATCCTTGGTAGGGAGAACACTAGCAACATTTCTAGTTACCACCTTGCTTTTATTGATGCTGCACTGAACCATAGAATCAAGTATAACCTTTGTGCACTTGTTGCACGCCGCCTTGCTGCTTCTGGGCCTATTTTTGGGGGCAATTATTGCTACACGTGTAGCGGCTGCTTTGAATGTTTCTATTGACCCCAATGATGAAATAATTGCTCCTTCTAGGCTTAAACTTGCTGCCATGAAATCCCATCAATTTTTCACTGCTAACTCTACTAATGAACGTTTAGTATATAGAGTTTTATATATGGATGGAGAGGAGCGAAAAGTTACTTTTCCGCAGCCTATTTTGTTTAAGATTGACAGGTCACCATGGTCGCTCTCCAAGGAGCAGGTAGACGAGCATCTAAGCACCATGGAGTTTTACCGGCAACAGGAGAGGCGAGACGCGCCTCCCGAGGACCACAACACGCAGTACACCGGCGCATCCTCGAACACATATCAGGAGGAGGGTTCCTCCTCAGCATACTACGGGGGCCCACCTCATCGTCCCCTTGGTGATTGATCTCCACTTAGGCTGCTGCCAGTGGGGGCTAGAAGGGGGGCGATACCGCCCGCCGGCGGGCGAGAGCGAGGCGGGAGAGGGGCGGGACGGTAGGCGCGGGCGATGGCTGCGTTGCCCGGCGGTAGCGCCCGCTACCGCCCGCACTAGCGCGGCGAGAGGGGGCGAGAGGGCGGGCGAGAGTGGGCGGCGCGTTGGCAGGGGCGGGGCGACAGCGGGGGCGAGAGGGGGGAGCGGGCCGCGCGGTTAACGGCTAGCTGACGTGGCGCCCACTGATTGGTCCACGTCAGCTAGCCGTTTGGTTTAGCCGTTGCTGGCTCAAAAAAAGCAAAAAAAAAAGCAAAAAAACCCAAATTTTCATCCTCACCCCCTATAAATACCCCCCATATCCCTTCACTCACTCCACACCATTTCATCTTCTTTCTCTCCTTCCCTCTCTCAAACCATCTCCGCAATGTCAGGTCGGACTCCAGATATGACCTCGTACACGGATCTCTTGCAGTCCGACGGGTCACAACCTCGTCACATAGAAGATATCTCTCCGACACATCGTCGCTCCAATGCCGGTTCTTCGCCGCTTCCCCGAGTATTATACTCATCCGGCACACCACCTCCGGGGCCATATGGTCCATACGGTCCACCTCCTGGGCCATATGGTTCATACCCTCCTCCTCCGTATGCATACCCCCCACCACCTCCACATGCTCCACCTACAGGTAGCGTGAGTGGGACTCTACCTCGGTACCCACCACCTTCGTACGGTTCATATGCTCCACCTCCGTATCCATACGGGGGATATGGTCCGTACCCCCCACCACCTCCTGAAGCCAGTGCTCCAAGCTCCGGGTCCGATGCCACAGAAACAATCGTACCAAAGCATCCAAAGAGGCTCGAGTGGACAATTGCGGACGAGGAAAAACTGGTACTTTACTTACCCGTCACATATTTATTTCGGAGTTGGTTCTTGCTTGGATTTTTCACTAAAACAATATCTATTTCGTGGTAGGTTCATGCTTGGGTTTTTCATTCCAAGGACTCTGTCGCCGGTAATTGCAAGACCGGCGAAAGTTTTTGGGGTCAGATAGCTGCAACCTTCAACTCTACCTCCGATCCTGCCCGCCAACGGACCGGGAAGCAACTGAAGGATCATTGGAACGTCTACAACCGTGAGGTGTCCTTGTTCAATGCATACCACATCCAAGAATCAGCGGTACGTCAGAGTGGAGCAGACGATGCAATGGTCCTGAAGGCGGCAATGGCGAGGTACGCAAATGACACTAGAGTGACTCAGCCTTTCAAACGCTTCCACTGGTGGGAATCTGTTCGCAATGAAGCGAAGTGGAAAGGACAACATGGTCCTAGTAGTGGGACCGATTCCAGTTCCAAGAGAACCCGTCTGGGATTTTCCGGTGAGTACAGCTCTAGGGAGGTGACGGAGGAGGAGGAGCGTCCAATGGGCCGTGATAGGGCCAAGGCCGCGGCACGTAAGGAGAAGGGAAAGAGGAAGGGGAAAGAATCCTCATCAAACAGTGAGGCAGCAAGTAAATCCTTCGCGATGAAGAACATGTGGACTGGTTTAGTGAAGGATAAGCTACTCAAGCAATGGAACAAAATGCAAGACCGATCAACCGCCGACATGAACGAAGCAGAAAAGCGCAAACATGCGAAGGCCATCCAGATGTTGGAAAAAGAGCTAGGGCTGGAAGATGATGACGACGACGAGGAGGAGGAGGATTATAATTTTTTATTTATTATGTAATTTTTACAATTTATTATGCAATCTTATTAATTATTATGTAATCGGTACAATTTTAGTTGAATAACATAATTTACTTGCATTATTTGCAATGTTTTAATCTTAAAAATAAATGTTGACATGGAGGAGAGAGAAATGCTGATGTGGAGGAGAGAGGAGTGATAGTGGGGACTATATCCCGTGCACTGGCACCGTGCCGTGAGAGTGGCGTGAGAGTGGGGTGATAGTGAGGGGAAAAGCTGACGTGGCGGGGCTATAGCCCGTGATGCACTGGCACCAGCCTTAGGCCAAAAGCCTAAGCTTGGGGGGAGGTATATCTACATCATGCTCATTTATATATCATGTTCGGTCGGTTCTTTGTATATACATGTTTTCTTTTCTCTCGTTTCTTTTGTTTCTTTCGTTTGTTTTCGTTTCTTTCATTTCTCTTTGTTTTATTGTTCTGTTCTTGTTTTCCAAAACACAAAAAGACCAAAAATATTTCCGTTGTTTCTCTTCGTTTGCTTCTTTAGTTTCTTTATTTGGTTTGCTTTCTTCTTTCATTTCGGTTTAATATTCAAAAATCCAAAAATATTTTGCTTTGTTTATTTGTTCTTTTTATGTTCTTGTTTTAATTAAAAAACCCAAAAATATTTGTTGTTCTTCTTTGGTTTTGTAAAGTTTGCTGCAGAGTTCAATAGTCGTCCGTGACTCCATTGGAGCTTGGTTTTCATTATATATTATTCGATCCACAAGTGAAGAGCAATAATGACGATCTACGACAATTCAAGTTGTGGTGAGAGGCTGGTATGAACTCTATTTGCTTTCATTTTTGTACATATATCCATCTATGTGAGCATGCTTAGTTTGTTCGTATAAGATATATGTGACTTAATGGATGCTTAATAGTTCGTGCTCTCTCATGTTTTGTTCCAATTTATTAATTGTCGAGACATCGTGGTAGTTTTCATAGACGGGGGTGACATGAGACTACGGGTAAAGTTGTGGGGGAACGGGATCGCGTTGAAGACAAAGACACAGGATTTACCCAGGTTCGGTACGTCGTAGTAATACGGCGTTCCTACTCCTGCAATCTCGCTAATCAGGGCTAAAGCCTGTGTATACAATTACAATGTGAGGTTCTGTTTGGCTATTCGCTGAGGATCAACTTCCCGGCGAGTTAGTCTGTATCCTTCTCTCTATCGTATCTCCCGTCCGGCTTTATATAATAGCCGGGCTAGGGCTTACAGAGTAAGAAACCTAGAAGACTACGGTAACTATTAACTTGGAAAGTAAGGAATCCGCCTTCTACTCCAAGCCAGATCACGTGGGCCGTGACCCGGGTTCTTCTAAAATCCGGCTTCTGCGCGTCAGCTTACTGGGTCGCCCAATGGACCATAGCCCACTACCACTTGGGCCACCCTGGTAATCCGACACTTTTGACTACCATCTGATATACCCATATTCAGTATATATCCGACAGTAGCCCCCAAGAAGGATTAAAACTCTGATTCGCCGTTTTCGCCAAATGCATATTGTCCGAGAAATATTGGCCAGCAGTCTTGATTCTTCTTATTCTTCTTCAAAAAGAGATGATAACGTAAAACTCGGAATTCTGAAAATCCGGCTTTTTCTCACACGATCCTTCGCGGAGAAGGAACCTCCTACGTCAGCGCTTTAATCATGCTGACGTAAGGGACGTTTGGGTTTAAAGCGGGAAACCCAGAAACGTATCTCTGACAGATTCTCGCGGGAAACGAGGAGATAACCATAATCACCCTGTCGATTCATTTCCCGGATTTTCCGGCGAGTGACACACGTTGATCATCGAACGGTCAAAAGAGCCGTTAGCACGTATCGTGATGGATTTCCGGCTATAAATAGCCTTCTTCGTCCTCCCGGAAAACCTTCCGCACCCACTTCGAACGCCATTACAGCGCCCAAGCTTCCAGCAGAGAGAGATTTCCGAACGCACACCGCGCCCAAAACCTCACCGGAGGCGAGCCAGCGCCGCCACCTAATGGCATCTCCGTCGTCTTCGCCCGCCCGCAACGTCACGCAAGATATCGAGGATATCATCAACACGATGGATCCTATGTTGGATTCCCCAACGCACGCCGGCGGCGGGCCGGTGAAGACCGCAGGCACCGCGGCGGACGAAGGAAATCCTTCCGCCGCCGTGGATCTTGCGGGTTCGAGCTCCGCGCCCTCTCCGCCGTTCGCTCCCGAGACGGCGGAGGAGAAAATCACGCTCGTTGGCGACGAGCTCGCTGCTGCAGAGGCTGCCGCGTCCGCCGCCGCCGGAGCTGACGAAGAAATGGAGACCGCCGGCAACTGGATTGTCTGCAGCATTCCGCCGTCCCTCCTTCCAAACATGGAAAAGCAGGGGTTGGTGCTGAAAGGGAAATGGCGGCTTCCGGAAGACGAGAACGAACCCATGCCAAACGACGGCGAACGGGTTCTTCTCTCCTCCCACCTTCTGAGAGGTATGGGACTGCCACCTTCTGCCTTCTTTCTCCAGGTCCTCTCCCACTACAATATCCAACCCCATAACCTGCCACCAAATTCTATTCTGTATATGGCCGGCTTTCAGGCCCTCTTCGAGGGTTTTCTAGGCATAGAACCTAGATTAGATTTCTGGTTATACTGCTTCGGTGTTAAGCGGAACTCTTCGAAGGGCGCACTCCCGACTTGCGGAACCATTTCCTTCACTCTTAGGAGATTTAGGGAGGATTGGTTCCCTAAGATCAAAACCTCGGAATCCGTCAAATTCTGGACGGGTTCCTTCTTTTATCATCCCGATGTTCCTTTCCCAAAAAAGGCCATCGGGGTTCCACCTTTCTCAAACACCGCTGCTATTCCCCAAGAAAATTGGGGAACTGAAGCCGTCCAAGTTCTGCCGCCTGATCTTCTAAGGATCAAGCGGCGCATCGCCAAACTCACTTCCTCTGATCCGCCTCTAACCAGCATGGACACAGTCCTTTGCTGGTTGGACAGGCGGATCCAGCCGTTAGCCAACCTTGGTGGCCGTCTCCTTTGCGAGTACACGGGTGCCGGCGACAAAATGCGGACAACCAGCAAAGACTGGGCCGTGAGGGATCTGCGGAGGCGCGTGAACCAGTTGGTCGCATCACGCGACCAATATGAAGCGAGTCGGCCAATGTATACGGCCGACAATCCGGCTCCCAAGGTATTATTTCGGTCATTTGGGTTTAAACTTTTCCATGTTTTCCCGGATTTTTCGCTTCTAACTCTGTTTTTTCTTTTCGACAGATTGTTGATCTTCCTGAATCGGAGCTGGCCTCCGAAGCTGAACTAGAGGCGTTGCGCGCCGCCTTTGCAGGTGGGCAAAAGCGCAAGAAGATCTCCTCCTCTGAGGAAATCATTGATCTTGACGGGGTTCCCGTCGCCACCTCCAGGTTAGAGCATCCGGGTTATTTTCTTTTGTCGAAGTTTTCTTTTGTCTTCGGAGTTTTAACTTTTTCCGGGTTTTTTTTGTTTTTTGCCTTTAGCCTGCCTCCCTCTACCTTAAAGCCAAAGAAGATGAAAATTCACAAGGTTGTGTCCAGCAGAGGCTCTCAACCTTCTCCCGTCATTGCACCGGACACACCGTCCACGATGGCAGAAGAGCATACCACAGCCCCCACCACCGAGTCTTTGGAGCCCAGCCAGCCCGTTGTGCCGGACACGGACACGAGGGAAAGGGCGGCTCCAGAGGTGGGAAATTCTTCTCGAACGACCGATGAGGAGATTCCCACCTTTGACAAGGACTTCAAGAACATCAACGATGGCCTAAGCGCGGCCGGAATTCTTTTTGCGGAATACGCAAAAGAGTTCAATGAAAACTTGGCGGGGTTGCAGCGAATGAGCCAGGTATTTAACTCTAGCCCCCAAGCATTAAGCAAAATGTATACTTTGTGCCTTGATGCTTTTTAGTTACTCTTTTCCTTGTCGTGTTCCAGCAAACCGCTGAATCCATTAACATGGAAGTTTTCAATAAACTTCCCGTCAAGAATAAAGAAGTTAGAAATCTTCTTTCTATTCTTGACGTGAAAGAGGCGGAGCTGGCATCGTCTCAGCTGCAGCTGTCGGAAACAACAGGTAAACTTTTTTCTCTAAAGTTTTTTGATTCAGCTTTTTGTCTAAGTACTTTTCCCGAGTTTTGACTAAACTTGGAATTGTTTCCTTGCTTTCCAGCTGCTTTGGCCAAGGCCAAGGAAATAGCTGAAGATGTCGGCAATGCTGCCAGTCTCCGTGAGGAGAATCTGGACCTTCATAAGCAACTTATGAAGGCCAAAAAATACCTGGAAGCCAGCAGCCTGGCCCTTGGAATTGCTGAATCCAAGGCTTCCGACCAGGCGGACAAGGACAAGTCCACTATTCAGGACTTAGAGAATGCCTTAAACCTGCGCCTGGAGGAAGGCTCCGAAATCGACAAGATTCTCGGTAAGTTTATTTCATTTACCGGTTTTTTCTATGTCTTGCTTTCTTTCTCTGCTTTTTCACTTAACCTTTTGGTTGTTTTGTCTGAAAAAACAGGAGACAACCCAGATCTCACTCGGATTGAGAGAATCCGAGCCTTTGGGAAGTTGTGGACTGCAATCCGAGCTGCTGGAATGCAGCTGGTCAACAAGTTCCTTCCCACAAGGACTGGGGAATTCTCGGAAGTTGAAAAACTTTCGGGAGCTATCCTGGAGGTGGCGGAATCCAGGGAGTCTACCTTACGCTCCGCAGCACGGGGTGGTGCACGCATGGCTCTCGGCCTTATGCGTATGCATTACCCTGGTGCCAAATCTTGGCGCGTGGCGTCCGGTATCCCACAAGGATACACGGAAACCCAGCGAACCACCATCTTTGATGAGATCAAAGGTCACGCCACCAAGATCGCCTCCATGGTGAACATCTCCATCACCTATCCAGAAGAGGAGATCCCCGAAGCCCCCGAGAATGACAGCTGCGAAGAAGACTCGGATGCTTGAAGGGCTGTCCTTAACCTAGATGGTGGAAGTAGACAATAGGAGCATTACTGCACTTTTACAATGTAATTTATATTGTAATGCTTCTATTCCTTTTGTATAAACAAGAACTCCGCCTTTTGCAGTTTTAATTATGAAATTCTTTGCAAGGTTTCCGGGTTTTAATATTCCTTTGTCTTCTAAGTTCTCTGGCTTATGTGCTTTAACTGTCCTTAGTGTTTGAAATGGCTCAATAGTACTATGAATCATCATGCCGAATTACTGGGTAAAACCAATCAGTTCAAACTCGGAAACATGGATCATACTAAAGGCATTTTTACTAACTAGCTCCAGTGACCCAACACATAAACAATCAGATAATACTTAGAGAAAAGTAAGGAATTTTTTGAAACTTGGGCACGCAGGCACAATCCGAGTTTCCTTTAGCCATTAGCAGGCTGAAAATTATTCAGTTTTTAAACACCGAGCACGCAGGCACAATTCGGGTTAACATTGAGTATTTTGTAAGATCATTGGGAAATAGATAAGGTGGAATCATGTTTTGTACTATAATAAACTTGTAAAAACATGGATATAAGAATTCCGACAATTTTATTTCATGATCTCAAAGATGTTTACATAGAAATTGAACTAAGTATAGAAGGGACGTAAGTGCTGGATGCTCCAAGTCCTCTTTGTCTCTCCTAGTTCATCATCTATCTTTCTCTTTCTTTTGCGATTTGGCTTCTCAGGATCGTCTTCCGTGTCCCGAATATTTACAAGATAATATGACCCATTTTTCATAGCTTTGCTGATTACAAATGGTCCTTCCCATACTGGGGCCAACTTGTGCTTTCTTTGCTGCACCAATCTCAGCACTAAGTCACCTTCTTTAAAAGAACGATGCCTGATTTTACGACTATGGTAACGTCGTAAACCTTGCTGGTAAATGGCGGATCTTTGAAGCACAAGCTCTCGTTCCTCTTCTAAGAGATCGACGGCATCCTGTCGTGCTTCTTCGGCATCCGAGTCGTCGAAATCCCGCACTCTTGGGCTATCATGGATCATGTCCGTTGGAAGGATAGCTTCCGCACCATAAACTAGGAAAAACGGGGTTTGCCCAGTTGACCTGTTTGGCGTCGTTCGAATACTCCAAAGCACGGAAGGTAGCTCCTCTACCCATGCTCCAGCTGCTCTATGAAGAGGAGATTCGAGTCTTGGGCGTATTCCTTGCAGGATTGAGCTATTCATTCTCTCAACCTGTCCATTGGATTGCGGGTGTGCCACCGATGCGAGATCTAGGCAAATTCCCGTTTGTCGGCAATATTTTGCCAACTCTCCAATGGAGAAATTTGTCCCGTGTGGTTTAGCATGACAGTTATCTCCGTAAACACTTTCCGAACCACTCTCCGGTCGAATAACGAACACTAATCATTGTGTAGGGCTTTAACAACACTCCTCAAGTCTATATTACCTCTCTAGGGCACCCCAATGTCACTACGAGCGCCATAAATTAGTAGACAAACGCCACAATTTCATAGGTTCACCTTCCAACACAAGATATAAATATCATGCTAAACCACACGGAGCACATGTCACCTTTGCCCCGTGATCAAAGTGTTTACGGAGATAACTGTCGCACCCGGACTTCTAGAGGATACTCGCAGTTCCGTTGAACAGTAGTTGATTGGATTACGGGGCTTACCGGCACCCGCATCTCTTACGAGTAGGCCAACACACGTATGTGTGACAACCAACCCCTACTGTTCATCGTCTACGTAAACCATCCCATAGAAATCAGGATACTACCATTGACGTACTTCATACCATACACACATGGTACGTCAACGGCGTTTAACAAAATGATAGCACAACAGATCTCTAAGACACAAATAAATAGAAATAAGTTGCAAATAGCTCTCACTAGAGCAGAGATAGCAAATACAATCATCCAGAGGACACCTGTCCCAACATATCATCATTACAACACAGCGGAAGCATCCAAAATGTGTCTGAGTACAGACAAGATCCAAATAGGCCTAAGAGGCCGAGAATGAAAGGAAAACGGAGCCCATCCACGTAGTCTCGGATCCTGCCCGGGTCCGCTATCTACTCGTCAGCAGCCTCGTCATACTCCACGTAGTAGCCATCACGGGGATCCTCGTAAGCGTAGTCTGCGGAAACCATAGCCCCAAAGGGGTCAGTATAACAACGTACTGGCAAGCAAGACACACAGTTCACCAAAGTGTACCCCACAACATCAAGCACATATGCTTTGGGTTCAACGGAAGAGAGGGTGATACAAAAGATGCGGCAGCTGGCTGCACTAACCAACTACAGAACATACTACAACTTCCGGCTAACAGAAAGGAGATAAGATAGCGTATCGTAACCAACTATATCTGACTCCACACAAACCCATCCTGGATCTCGCCCCTTATCCAAATAAGCAATCCGAGGATAACTCACACAGTTGGATTAATGATGGGTCAAGTTATTGTGTCAATAAGACTATTACTAGTCAGGTTATCATTAATTAGGTGTAAGTTGTTCTGAGTACTTGTTAGCTAGTACTTTCACCAAGTCAACCATAACCGCGGAAAACACGGCTTCTCGAGAAGATTTACCCTGCAGGGGTGCACCAATTTGGCCGTACACGTAAGAATAACCCGCCAGATGGAATGCCTCCCACCAAGCGGGGCACTCAACACAACTCAACTCTTCTTCGCATCAAGCCCAAAGAACCACGTGCTGTGCGTGCGCGGCTAATCGAGCCCCCACGAAGAAAAGGGGGACCCTCATAGCACTCTAAGACCACGCCGCCCTAAATGCCGACTACAAAAGTTCCACCCTGGCCTCGGGTTCGTACCTGCATATGCGTGCATCAAATGGAAAGCCCGAACTAAGTGTGGCGATTTGGACGAGATGCGAATCGGATCAAATTGAGGGGGGCGCCCATACACGCTTCCCACGTGCGGATAGTGCGCTCATCATGGATCAGTAGACAAGACCCTTTTCCTAATTAGGGTCAACACTAGCAGGCCTCAAAACCACGCCGGGCCTCCTGCCGGTGCCTTATCATCAAATTAGCATTACCTCATATTAACAGGTTGTTGTTTAACATCGAGCCCCAGAACATAATAGAAATAGTAATAGAAAGTAACGGACAACAGCCTCGAGCAAAACAACCCTAAGCATGCTAGTAAGACACGGGCAACAAGCAACGGGGTTATAGGTGTGGAGGTGAGGCTATATCAGGGTTAAAGGATAACATGTGATAGGATCGGAACACAAGCAACGATTCATAAGGCTAGCAGAATAGACAACGGAAAGTATCGGTATCCAATGTGGAAAGGAACACAATGGTTCATGTGAGTGAATACTTGCCTGCAAACTCAGCAGCCTGGTACTGAGCTAGATCCTCTGAAGGGGTGTCGTAAGTATCGTCTGTCTCAACATCGTCGTCTATTCGAGAAGAAGCAAACAAACAACGCAGAGAGACAAACAATCAATAACATGGCATAATGCACAATCATGGGATGATGCATGTCAATTTAATTGATGCATCAAAAATAACTGGTTGACATGGTAACACAATTTAAATGGACCCATATGCAATTTGATTGCATATGGAAAGGTCCATGAGTTAAGGTTGGAATAATTGTTCTACAACTAATCATCATGTGTAAGTGAATTAGCATGATGCATGGATGAGGAAAACAGAAAGAAAACAACCTTAAGAACAATTTAAAATAATGTTTACCAAGTTTGGAATTTTATTTATTAAGTTAAGAAAAATTGCTTCTTAAGGAGTTACACAAGCATTTGTTGTTTTCATCAAGTTTATTTGTTCAAAACAGATAACAAGTTCATATTTGAAAAGAGCACAAAATTTTAGATGGATTACATGTTTCAATTATTGAAAAAGGAATTACAACGATTTAATTATGAATTAAACAAGTTTAAACAAGATTTAAATGAATTTAAAACAAGTATTAATATTAATTGAATTTTATTTGTTCAAAACATTAAATAAAATTCATATTTGAAAAGATTATGTTTTTCTGGGTTGAAAACATATTTTACATGTTCAAAAATAATTTAATTTGAGCAAGTTATGAATTTAGCAAAGTTAAATGATTTAAACAAGGTTTAAATTATTTAGCCAATTTTACTTATTCCAAACATGAAACAAAATTTATATTTGAAAAGGTGGTTCAAAATGGCATGGAAAACATATTTTATTTGTGTTATTTGGATTAAGTTTGAATTAGTTATGCATTTAATCAAATTTGAAATGATTTGTTTGAATTTGAAATTTTAATGCATTTGAAATGTTCAAAACAGAATACAAATGTTTTAAATAGGTAGAGAATTAAATTTGTTTCAGTAAACATATTTCATTTGCATTATTCGGATTTGGAAATTAAAAGTTATTAGCATTTTAATTCTAGGGACTAATCTGTAAAATAAAGGACTTCACTTTAAAAGAAAAAAAACTGGGCATAAACTATTTCTACCCCGCAGTGGCTAGCCCAAGCCACTGACGAGGGGGCCCTGGCCACCATGGCAGCGCGTGGAGGCACGCGTGGCCACCACTGCCTATGGCAGGTGGCCCCTGCCTGCCAGCGTGGCTAGCAAAAATGTGGGGATTTTATCCCGCGGGGGCAGGGCTCGAACCCGCGCCGCGGTATGCGCGTGCAGTGGTGCGTGCCACTGCGGTACTGCTGCTTCGCTTGTCAGGTAAGGGATGCGCAGGGGGGTTATGTTTCAGTTAACGTTTACTGAATTTTTCTGCAGGTGCGTTTCTGAACTTTTCGACAGAGGGACGGTGGCCGGCGGCGAGCTGCTGCTGCATTGCGTGGTTGCTCGCCGTGGGGTGGTGTGGTGCTGCGGTGGCCATGTGCAGGTGCTCGAGATGCAGAGAGGAGGAAGGAGGTGGGGAAGATGGCGTGCTCACCGCCGAGTGGAGAGGGAGCAGAGGCTCGGGGCAGTGGACTACCGCGGCGATGTCAAGGACGGCGGCGGCGCTCCGGTGGATCTCCGTCACCGAAGAGTGGCCGAGGAGGACGAGGGGAGTACGGGGGTCTGATCCCCGTACTCAACCTGCACAGAGACGCGTCGTCTCGCCGGCGATCATCGGAGGGAGGTGTTGGTGGCGCTCGGTGGCGATGTTCAGAGAGGAAAATTCGCCGGCAGAGAGAGGGAAACGACGGCGGCGAGAGAGGGAGAGGGTGGAGTAGGGTTAGGGCTAGCTTGGGGGCCTAGGGTTAGGTTTATAGGGGGAGTGGGGCGCGCGGTGGCCGTCCCTGCGCCCTGCCGTCGACGTGGACACGGCAGATGTCCTGCCGTACAGGACGACGACGGCGAAAGGGTAAGTGGCCGCTGGTGGGCTGGGCCTGGCTGGTGGGCGCAGCCCACTGGCTGGCCTGCCCCCCCTCGCTGTGCGTTTTTCTTTTATTATTTTCCTTTCTTTATTATTATTATTTTTGAAGAAAAGAAAAAGGAGCAAAGATAGGGTTTTTGGGTTAGGAAAATTTAGTGATAAATTTTATATTGCTTATTTATTGTAACAGCACAAAGTGCAACTTTTGTTTTACAAAATGATTTGAATTTAAGTGCTGTTTGCACTTTGTTTGAAATTTGAATGAAATTAATATTAATTGAAATAATTGAACTTAAGCAAATAAGTTTTTAAATTCAAGTTTCTTTGAAACAAGTGATTGATTTGTTTTGTAAGTTTCATAACTTTCAAAATGGTTGTTGTTTGGAATTGGATTTTGATTGAATTTGATATTAAATGAAACATTGAAAGCCATAATTTAAATAGTTTGAACCTCCAAGTTATTGGGAACCATTTGATGTTTTGATTTGATTAATTTTATTTGAAAATTGTAACATAACAAGTATGAAACAAAGATTTGAATTTTTGGTTTGAACTTTCAATTGGAAAACAATTTAAAACAGATGAAAACCAATGCAATGATTAAGATGCCATGATGCAAAACAATAATTAAAACAAGAAACAAACATTCTAAAGGTGTTTTTCATACTTGGGATGTTACAAAACGCCCCCCCTTGAAGGAATCGCGCCCCGAGATTCCTACTGAGAAGAGAAAAGGTCCGGATACTTCTTGCGAAGATCCTCTTCGGTCTCCCACGTTGCCTCTTTATCGGAATGATGAGACCACTGCACTTTTAAGAACTTGGTGCTCTTGTTGCGAGTCTTACGCTCGGTCTCATCGAGAATTCGAATAGGGTGCTCCTCATAAGAGAGATCTTCTTGCAGTTCAATGGAATCATGATCAATTGCACGATCTGGATCTTTGAAACACCTCTTGAGCTATGACACGTGAAACACATCGTGCACTTTGGATAGCTTTTCTGGAAGTTCAAGACGATAGGCATTTTCCGCACGCCTTCGGAGAATGTTGAAAGGACCAATGTATCTTGGTGCCAGCTTTCCTTTGACACCAAAACGATGAGTGCCTCTGAGGGGAGTTACACGGAGATATGCTTTGTCACCAGGTGCATAGATCATATCCCTGTGCTTGCTGTCATAGTAGCTTTTCTGACGAGACTGAGCAATCTTGAGATTGTCACGAACGATGCGAACTTTCTCTTCGGCTTCCTTAACAATGTCAGGGCCTAAGAGTGAACGTTCACCAGCTCCAGACCAATTGATTGGACTCCTGCATCTGCGGCCATAGAGAGCCTCAAATGGTGCCATGCCTAGGCTTGCCTGGAAGCTGTTGTTGTAGGAGAATTCAGCATATGGAAGACATTCCTCCCATTTCATGCCAAAGGAGAGACCACATGCTCTGAGCATATCCTCGAGAATCTGATTGACTCTTTCGACTTGCCCTTGAGACTGAGGGTGATAAGTTGTGCTGAACAGAAGTTTGGTGCCCAATGCATCTTGGAAACTCTTCCAGAAATGAGAAGTGAATATGCTTCCACGGTCTGAGCTTATTTCCAATGGAACACCATGAAGAGGAACAATCTTTGCGGTGTAGAGCTCTGCTAACTGGCTAGCTGAGATTGTTTCTTTGACAGCAAAGAAGTGAGCTACTTTAGTGAGACGATCAATGACAACGAAGATTGCATCGTTGCCCTTCTTGGACTTTGGGAAACCCTTGACGAAGTCCATTTCAATCATGTCCCACTTCCACTCAGGTATTTTTAGAGGTTGGAGAAGACCGGCTGTTTTCTGATGAACTGCCTTAACACGTTGACAAACGTCGCATTCAGAAACGTATTGAGCAATTTCACGTTTCATGCCAGGCCACCAATACAGTGTCTTAAGGTCCTGGTACATCTTTGTACTTCCAGGGTGTATGGAGAGAGGAGTTTCATGGGCCTCCTTGAGAATGATATCTTTGAGACTTTGAATTTGAGGAACTGCAATGCGTCCTTCGAAGAACACAGTTCCCTTATCATCAATTGAGAAGGACTTAAATTTCTCCTTGCCTTCTTTGATGTGCTCTACCATCTTCTTGATTTCGGCATCACGAAGTTGTTCAGAACGAATCTTGTCCTCGAGAGTTGGACTGGCTGTCAAGCTTGCAAGATAGCCTTAAGGAACAAGACCAAGGTTCAGCTTCTGGAATTCTTCATGAAGTGGAGGTTGGCTTTCCATGATCATGAGATTATTGCAATACGACTTGCGACTGAGAGCATCGGCCATAACATTAGCCTTTCCTGGAGTGTAAGAAATGGTAAGATCGAAGTCTTTGATCTTTTCAATCCATCTCCTTTGTCTGAGGTTTAGATCTGGCTGAGTGAAGATGTATTTCAGACTCTTATGATCGGAAAAGATTTCAGTGCGGTTACCCAACAAGTATTGTCTCCATTTCTTGAGGGCAAACACAACTGCTGCAAGTTCTAGGTCATGAGTGGGATAATTTTGCTCATGGGTGTTCAACTTACGTGAAGCATAAGCCACAACTTGACGTTCTTGCATAAGAACTGCTACTAGACCTTGGAGAGAAGCATCACAGAATATCTGGAAAGGTTTGGTAGTATCTGGGACAACCAGAACTGGTGTAGAGGTGAGTTTAGTCTTGAGAAGATTGAAACTTTCGTCACATTGTGGAGACCAAACGAACTTCTTGTCCTTCTTTGTGAGATCAGTGAGAGGTTTTGCAATCTTGGAGAAGTTTTGGACGAAACGACGGCAATAGCTAGCCAAGCCAAGAAAACTTCTTACTTGCTTTAGCATCTTAGGAGGTTTCCAATCAACAATTACCTTAACCTTTTCTGGATCAATGGCTATGCCCTTGGAAGAGATGATATGACCAAGGTAAGAAACTTCTGAAATCCAGAATTCACATTTGGAGAACTTGGCATAGAGACGATGCTCGCGAAGTTTCATGAGAGTGAGACGAAGATGTTCTTCATGCTCTTCCTCGGATTTTGAGTAGACAAGAATGTCATCAAGATATACCACAACGAACTTGTCTAGGTATTCATGGAAGACAGAATTCATGAGTCGAGAGAAAGTCGCCGGTGCATTGGTGAGGCCAAAGGACATGACTGTGTATTCATATAGACCGTAGCGAGTGGTGAAGGTTGTCTTTGGAATATCTTCCTTTCTGATCTTTACTTGATGGTAACCCATTCTCAAGTCCAACTTGGAGAAAATTGAGGCTCCAACAAGTTGATCAAAAAGATCATCGATACGAGGAATTGGATACTTGTTTTTGATGGTTTTCTCGTTAAGAGGACGATAGTCAACAACGAGTCTCTTTGTTTGATCCTTCTTGGCAACGAACAGAGTTGGGCAACCCCAAGCCGAGGAACTAGGTTGAATGTAACATTTCTCCATGTACATATCGATGTGCTCCTTTAAACAATTTTAGTTGTAGGAGGGAGCTATCTTGGTAGGGAGCTTTAGATATATTGGAGCAGTACCTGGTTCAAGTGCGATCACGAACTCAACTCTGCTCTGTCCGGGAGGCATTCCTGGCATTCTTCTGGAAAGACGTCAGGGAACTTCGCAACCACCCTCCGGAAACATTTACGAGTAGAGGTAGAGGATTTGCATCGAGTGTGTATAGCTGAATGGAATTGATTCATGTGGAGATGAAGACTATCTGGCCAGAAGGGTGGAACAGAGTATTGACTTTTGAGCACAGTCATTTTTGCGTTTCGATGTCTTCTAAATCCTAATACATTACCAAGAAATGACAGCAATGTCGGAAATTTACAAGTAGTAGTATAGGAGATGCAGGTATATGTTGGGCCTCCAATTAGGATTTGATTTCTGTTGACTGATCTTAGAAGTTTGCATGGTTTGCTCCAGGGGAGTTTACCACTAGCGGGGAACCCAAACCAACAAAGGGGAGTTTACTTGTTGTCGCAAAGATCTTTGACACAAAAGAATGCGATGCTCCGGTATCAAACAACACTTTCGCTGGGTTAGAGTTTACGGGGAATGTACCGAGAACGACGTCAGGAGCTTCCTCAGCTTTGTCAATCTTGACATGATTCACCCTTGCGGTCCTCCCGATAGGCCTGTTGTTGGAGTTGAAGGCTTTATGCGGGGGAGCGCGCACCATTGCTTGGTTGGTGTTAGGACGAGGTGGTGGTGGAGGTAGCTGCCTCTGCATGCACTTGTCGGCGTAGTCTCGCGTCTGCTTGCACTTGAAGCAAGTGACGACACGAGGAGGACCTGGCCTTGGCTGCCCCATCAAACCCCTTGGATCATGCTGAGCAGGGTTGGGTGGGCGGGGAGCGAAGCCTGGAGAAGCTTGGGCGTATGGAGCCCGAGTGACAGCACCATTTGGCACCCAGATGTGGTGCTTCTGCGGAGGGGTGGTCATGTTGGAGGAGGAACCACCCTCACGCGAGTGCTTGCGAGACTCCTCGAACGCCTTGCGCCCATTTTCCTCATTGAGCGCGGTGTTAACGAGCTCCTCGAAGTCTTTGGTCTTGACATTGGTGAGGGCGTACTTGAGTTCCGGGTTAAAACCTCTGCGGAACCTTGCCATCTTCTTAGCCTCAGTGGACACCTCGTCTCCAGCATATCGAGCGAGGCGATTGAACTCACTCTGATAGCCGATGACGTCCAGCTTGCCCTGCTTGAGAGAGCAAAACTCTTCACGCATCTTTTCCATGAGACCATCTGGAATGTGGTGCTTCAGGAAAGCTTCCTTGAAACAACCCCAGGTGATTGGATAGCCAGCTCTCATGGTCTGGTAGTTTTCCCACCAAGTAGCTGCGTGACCCTTCAGCAGATAGGATGCATACTTGACCTTGTCTTCCTCAGCAACGTGAGCAATGTCCAGAGCCTTGGCTATCTCACGGATCCAGTCATCAGCATCCAGAGGCTCACGTGTTGCCACGAAAGCTCTCGGGCCCAGACTGAGAAACTCCTTGATACTGACTCGTGGAGCGGTCTGGTTGTTGTGCTGAGTAGTCTGGAACTGGGCCATCTGCGTCATGACTTGGGTCATCTGAGTCAACAGCTCCGCGATTGGCGGTGGCTCAGGCGGGTTGTTCCTTGTTGGCGGCATCCTGAATGGAAATGCATTTTAGCACAACAACAGAAAAAGGATAGACTTGGTAACCGAAAGAGAGATTATTCCGACGCGTGAATAGATAACCAACAGGTACATCATCACGAGTTCAAGTACATCAGAATATCCAACACACCATACATGGTTCGAATGCGAAAAGATAACTAAACATAGCTAGGAATGGATACATCGGTACTCCCATGCTCATCACGCAGGACGGTGACTAGGAGTACGGCGAGAGGTACGGTGAGGAGGACGCCCACGAAAGTATGTAGAACGACGATCCACATAGAACTGACGTGGTCTGAGCCCGACTCTAGGTGTTGTGAAGAACATAGCATCGGCTCCCTGTGCTCCAAAGCGGGGAATCCCAGTGTAACCAGCACCAAGGTTGAGGAGTGGACCTCTGATCGGCTCGTAACCTCCAGCATCTGGTAGAGGACGCCCAACTGGCTGATGGAAACGTGCAAAGCGCTCGTCTCCAACAAAGTCTGTGGTGTAAGTCGCCAGACGAGTGAAAGCAAGGTAGAGCTGCTCCCTGACTGAAACCAACTCCTGAGATAGTGTGTTGGCAAATGCGTCACTGTGTCTCACAAACTGAGCGGTGCTGTGCATCCTGGAGTTATCATGCTCGTAAACGTCCAAGTTGTCGTGGAGAGTGAAGTGAACTCCCTCTGAAGTGATGTAACCACGGGGGACGTGGTGATAGATGGAATCATCAAATCCCCAGTAGTCAGCACGAAGGACGGTGAGACTCACATAAGCTGCCTGCTGCACAGCCATATCCACTGTGGAACCTACTGCCTCATAGTGGTGGGCTACACTCATGCCATCATCTGACAGGATGTAGATGATAGCCTGGTAGTAGGTCTGCTCAAACTCTCGCTGGTGCTCGTACACCTGGTACTCTGGTGCCCAACGGAACCCCAGATAAGTGACCATGTCTCTCAGCATCTCCGGATAACCGGCGGTGCTCTCATAACGAGTCATCCGAACCACCTGCGGGTAGAATCTGAGATCCATCTGCAGATGATGGGGAAGTTTTGATTAGACGCCGGTAGAGAACTGAAGTGGAAAGCAACAACAAGGTTTGAACGGACGATAAGGATGTTGAG
Organism: Alopecurus myosuroides; assembly: GCA_028641055.1. Classification (NCBI taxonomy): domain Eukaryota; kingdom Viridiplantae; phylum Streptophyta; class Magnoliopsida; order Poales; family Poaceae; genus Alopecurus; species Alopecurus myosuroides. Next base: position 266,703,698 of record CM054058.1, read on the forward strand.
AAGAACAGGATATCGAAGCAACATTCAGGAAACACGAGACCAAAAACTCCTGAGGTACTACGGAAAACCCATCCGGGCATCTAAAGGATCAATATCTACTGCTTAAGGAATAGAGGATCTGCTTCCGGGGCTTACACGCCTCCGTTCTCAATCGTGAGTAGGAAACATGATAAATCATGTCACAACCACCTCCATTCCTATGGTCTAGTAGATATAACTATCCTAGAGAAACCAGGATACGTGAAATCCTAACTTGAAAGTTCAGATGAGAAGGGAAAACAACGTTGCACTTCCTTACCAGAAAAGGGAGGGTGGGTGGGGAAAGAAGAAAAAGAACAGAATTCCTACTCTCACGTTTCATTTTTCCTATATAGCTACAAAATAGTTTCTAGACTCAACTGCGACCAGTAAAAGGGATCCTACAGGCAGATAGGCTCTGATACCATTTGTCGCACCCTGACTTCTATAGGATACTCACCGGGCCGAACTGAACACTACTAGGAAAATGGCTATAGGACAGGAGTGATGATACCCGTGACGCACATCACATTTGGCGCGTCACGCCTATTACCCGCGGCGCACCACGATTCTGCGCGTCGCGCCTAAATCCATAGCCGCGGCGTGCCAAATAAAAGGCCCGTCGCGCGTATGTGTGGGGCCGGGGAGGCGAGCCTCCGAGGCATACCCGCGACGCACCCTGCCAGTGGTGCGTCACGGATATGTTGGGTTCCCGCGGCGCACCTTACGGTGGTGCGTCACGGGTAACCTATGCGCGGCGCATCTCGCTGCAGTGCGTCACGGCTATCCTCTGCTATAGGGCGCGCGGGACCGTTCCCCTCTTCTTCTCGTCGTCTTCCACATCTCGTCGTCGTACCGTTCCCCTTGCCGCCCACCGCCATCTCGATCTGAACCACCGCGCCGCTGCTGCTCGAGGAGGAGCACGACCCGGAGCAGGACTAGGAGCCAGCGAGGAGGGAGCCGGACCGGGCCAGCAAGGAGGGAGCGGCCGGATCGACCGTCAGCATCGCCTTGCCCACCTCTGTCATCGCGACCGCAAGGTACGTACCTACGGGGCCGACCTCCTCCTCCCCTTCCTCCTGCCTCCCTCCTGGTTCTGTGGTGCCTGCTCGTTCTGGTTCTGCAGTGGTAGATCCGATGGCTGCTCTAACCTCTATGTGTTATTTTGATGTGCTCTAACCTCTATGTGTTATTCTGATGGATCCGATGGTAGCACGTACTAGAGGTGAATTTCACCCAGTTTATCATCCAACATGTTTTAACTTAAGAAAGAAAAAACACACAATCTAGCAATGCTTCTATTTGTTTTTTCCTTTCTTTTTGTTGCTTGTGTGGTGAGTTCATCCCGGCGTCCTTCAGTTCATCGCATTCATCACTCGATTTATTCCCATGATGAGAACATGGGTAAATAGCAAAATTTCTGGATATGGTTCTCATTTTTAGTTGGCAAGCCAGTAGTATATTTAGTCGTCAAATGCATATTCTGTGTGTCACAATATTAATTTCTTAAGATGGTAACTACATGGAAAGTTTAAGTTAAGAAATTCAATTTAGGTCTGTTTCATACCATAGTCTAATCATCAAACTTTTGGTTTTAATATCCATTTTCCTCCTAAATTTTGATCAGATAATATATGTGTCTTTACATCACATAGGTTTTAGCATGTTGCAGACTTTCGCAGTGACGGGGCTAGGGAAAAAAGGAGTCAGTACCCGGTGACCCGAGGCAACTGCCCGGGCTTGATAGTATCTAAAAATGAAGAACACCGTTCATTTCTTTTATAAAGGCAGAATTTTCTCTCTCGGCAAACTTTGTGGTGACATATGAAATCGATAGAACAATTCATCTGATGATCATCAATGCCGGTGCCTGCCCATCCCCCCTTGGATATGGCAGTTTCCTGAAGAGTGTTTGCACATCTGTGCATCTTCCATGGAATTCTTTACTCTCCCATTTTTTTATCTCACACACAGTTAAAAAACAATCTATTCAGCGGACGAACCAACCATGGGATGTATACTAGTACTGAGGTTCTAACCTGTTGGTTAGAATGTAAAAAAGGTCCCTTGGAAAGCTTAGATGTGATTAGGATTCTAAACCTTCCTTTGGATACAGCCTGGATTAGTGAACTAAACCCCGACGTAACTTGATATTTTCAGTTATGTTTAATTTGCAAGTATTACCAAAACACTCACGACGTCGCACTTCTTATTATTATTATAGTCATGTTGTACTGCTACTGATTTAGTTTTAAAGTTGACTGATGCAAGTTTGCGTCCAATAGGAGATAGTCAAGAATGAATCAATTTTTGACTGATGCAAGTTTTCTGTTGATGCAATGTATAACAACACAAGTGGCAAGCATTGTGTGCTCATGTGGGAATAGTAGATATGGGTGGCAAATTGCCAAGAACTGAAGTTGTAGAGCACATGGCCAGTGATAGTATTCATTTCTCTCGTAATGTTGTATGCTTTTTTAGCCTTGCTGATTAGAGGGTTTGTGTGAACTTGAGTAATGTAATATTTGAGCAATTGTGTCCACTGGGGATATGAATAATGTTCAATATATGTGTACACATTTGTGTCAATGACTTCAGCAAATATTCCCAAGTACTTGTCTGGTGCATTTTATGTCAGTGCTTTCAGGGACAAATTATGTGCTGGAATGTGAACGAAATATGCCATATGGAGCTATTTCTGGAACATCTTAAACATGCCCAAGTACCAAATGTACTGGAAAATAACATCTGGCATCTTAAACATGTCATCTTTGCATAGTAACATCTAATATGTAGCAAAATATAACATCAGTTTGCCTTGTTTTTGCATCTGAAACATTTACACTCGGATGTGGTCATTCATTCATTCAGATCAGAAACAAAGCAGGGACCTCTTCCACATTCATTCAGATCAGAAACAAAGCAGAAGCTACGAAATTATCTAGCAAACAAAGAGGGAATCTGGATCCTAGTTTAACCATTTCATTAATAGCCTTTCTGCATTTGTTTTGTGATAGGTAGGTTCTGCCATTTGTCTTTGTTTTGTGATAGCTATGCTCCTCTAACCTCTATGTGTCATTTCTTAATTTAATAGAACATGGCTTGCGAAGTATGTCGGTCCCGATGTGCCGAAGGACGATTCACTGGGGCTTCTTTTATGCTTCAACTCCACGACGGTGACGTTGATTCGTTGGTAATTAACAATTCTTTTTATGTTAACTTGTTGTTTCGTTTTACTATCTAGCTTGAGACTTGTGTTTATTAACAAAATATTCTTTATATTTCTTTTTTAGATTCTACCATGCAATATTCGCGAAGAATTCAACGAGTTAGTTGGCAGTAACGTGGATTTCAATGTTCACGGGACCACCTACATTCTTCGAGTGAAAAAAGAAAGAACGAAGACCTACTTCTGCGGGCCACAATTGCAGGCTATCATCGCCACGTACCATTTAAGCGGAGGTGATTACATTCACTTCTCTATGGAAGGACCGCAACCTCGCATCAAAATTGTGTATATGGGCGGGATTGCGAGCAAGGATGGCGGGAGTGAGGAGGAAACTGAGAACACCGAGGATATGGACACTGAGGATGATATGGACGAGGAGGACCCATGGAAACATGTGGTGGTTGCTCAAAGAGCGAATCTTAGCGAGTTTGAGAAGGACCGTGTCCTTCAGAAACTTGCCCAGATAGATAGCTACATCGGGTCCCCTTTCGTGCATCGCATCACCAACACTAACATCTCCAATGGACATGTCATGGTATGTTTCTTAACACTTTCTTCTTCGTATAGTTGCTTATGTTCTTAACACTTTCTTATCCGGTATTTGACATTGTGCTTTTATTCTTTCTTGGAATTGTGTGTTGTAGAAAATACCTTTGGCGGTAGCGGACAGTGCTGGCATGGAGCATATGGGTACCATTGGAGTACGCCGTGGAGAATCAGGACCTGTCACCGTAGTTCCGATCACCAGGGATAACGCTGATGGTCGGGTCATCCTCAACTCTCAAGCATGGAGGCAGTTCCATTCCGCAAGAGGTGGTATGGAGGTTGGCCGAGCTATTCTGATCACCATGAGGGATAGTGACATCGCCAACTTGGACATGATGATGGTCATCGACTACATCCGCGCCCGCTAGATAGATTATGTGGTGATGATCGAAAATATGTAATATGGTTGTTTTCGAGACTAACTCCTGGATTTATTAGTAGTATATATGTTTGTTTTCTAGACTATGTAATATTTCTGCTATGAAAATTTATTCTATCAATTGCATACCTGTGTTTGAGCTATTGATATTCTTCTGTATTTTGTGTACTGACATTCTTCTGTATTTGAGCTGTATATACCTGTATAAATACGGTACTGCCTTTTTTAAAAAATACAGCATAGAATAGCCGTGACGCACCTAAATTACTAGCCGTGGCGCACCTTCGGAGTTAGGCGTGACGCGCCACGCAATAGCCGCGGCGCACCGTGCCCGTGCGTCACGGGTATAAATAGGCGCGGCGCACCTGCTAGGTGCGTCATGGCTAAACCCATAGGCGCGGCGTGATAGCCGTGACGAGCCCCGGTGCGTCACGGATAAGAAAAATGGTGCGTCACGGGTAAGCTTTTCCCTAGTAGTGGAATAGTAGACGATTGGATTACGGGGCTTACCTGCGCCCGCATCCTCTTACGAGTAGGCCAACACTTATGTGTGACAACCAATCTCTACTATCCACCGTCTATGTAAACCATCCCATAGAAATCAGGATACTACCATTGACGTACTTCATACCATACACACATGGTACGTCAACGGCGTTTAACAAAATGATAGCACAACAGATCTCTAAGACACAAATAAATAGAAATAAGTTGCAAATAGCTCTCACTAGAGCAGAGATAGCAAATACAATCATCCAGAGGACACCTGTCCCAACATATCATCATTACAACACAGCGGAAGCATCCAAAATGTGTCTGAGTACAGACAAGATCCAAATAGGCCTAAGAGGCCGAGAATGAAAGGAAAACGGAGCCCATCCACGTAGTCTCGGATCCTGCCCGGGTCCGCTATCTACTCGTCAGCAGCCTCGTCATACTCCACGTAGTAGCCATCACGGGGATCCTCGTAAGCGTAGTCTGCGGAAACCACAGCCCCAAAGGGGTCAGTACAACAACGTACTGGCAAGCAAGACTCACAGTTCACCAAAGTGTACCCCACAACATCAAGCACAGATGCTTTGGGTTCAACGGAAGAGAGGGTGATACAAAAGATGCGGCAGCTGGCTGCACTAACCAACTACAGAACATACTACAACTTTCGGCTAACAGAAAGGAGATAAGATAGCGTATCGTAACCAACTATATCTGACTCCACACAAACCCATCCTGGATCTCGCCCCTTATCCAAAGAAGCAATCCGAGGATAACTCACACAGTTGGATTAATGATGGGTCAAGTTATTGTGTCAATAAGACTATTACTAGTCAGGTTATCATTAATTAGGTGTAAGTTGTTCTGAGTACTTTTTAGCCAGTACTTTCACCAAGTCAACCATAACCGCGGAAAACACGGCTTCTCGAGAAGATTTACCCTGCAGGGGTGCACCAATTTGGCCGTACACGTAAGAATAACCCGCCAGATGGAATGCCTCCCACCAAGCGGGGCACTCAACACAACTCAACTTTTCTTCGCATCAAGCCCAAAGAACCACGTGTTGTGCGTGCGCGGCTAATCGAGCCCCCACGAAGAAAATGGGGACCCTCATAGCACTCTAAGACCACGCCGCCCTAAATGCCGACTACAAAAGTTCCACCCTGGCCTCGGGTCCGTACCTGCATATGCGTGCATCAAATGGAAAGCCCGAACTAAGTGTGGCGATTTGGACGAGATGCGAATCGAATCAAATTGAGGGGGGCGCCCATACACGCTTCCCACGTGCGGATAGTCCGCTCATCATGGATCAGTAGACAAGACCCTTTTCCTAATTAGGGTCGACACTAGCAGGCCTCAAAACCACGCCGGGCCTCCTGTCGGTGCCTTATCATCAAATTAGCATTACCTCATATTAACAGGTTGTTGTTTAACATCGAGCCCCAGAACATAATAGAAATAGTAATAGAAAGTAACGGACAACAGCCTCGAGCAAAACAACCCTAAGCATACTAGTAAGACACGGGCAAGAAGCAACGGGGTTATAGGTGCGGAGGTGAGGCTATATCAGGGTTAAAGGATAACATGTGGTAGGATCGGAACACAAGCAACAATTCATAAGGCTAGCAGAATAGACAACGGAAAGTATCGGTATCCAATGTGGAAAGGAACACAATGGTTCATGTGAGTGAATACTTGCCTGCAAACTCAGCAGCCTGGTACTGAGCTAGATCCTCTGAAGGGGTGTCGTAAGTATCGTCTGTCTCAACATCGTCGTCTATTCGAGAAGAAGCAAACAAACAACGCAGAGAGACAAACAATCAATAACATGGCATAATGCACAATCATGGGATGATGCATGTCAATTTAATTGATGCATCAAAAATAACTGGTTGACATGGTAACACAATTTAAATGGACCCATATGCAATTTGATTGCATATGGAAATGTCCATGAGTTAAGGTTGGAATAATTGTTCTACAACTAATCATCATGTGTAAGTGAATTAGCATGATGCATGGATGAGGAAAACAGAAAGAAAACAACCTTAGGAACAATTTAAAATAATGTTTACCATGTTTGGAATTTTATTTATTAAGTTATGGAATTTTGGTTCCTTAAAGGTGTTACACAAGCATTTGTTGTTTTCACCCATTTAAATTGTCCAAAATAAATAACAAAGTTCATATTTGGAAAGTACACAAAATTTTAGGTGGAATGCATGTTTCACTTGTTGAAAAAGGATTTAAAATAAATTACTTATGAATTAAACAAGTTTAAACAAGATTTAAATGGATTTAAGTCAAATATGAATTTATTTGAATTTTTATTTGTTCAAATCATTAAACCAAATTCATATTTGAAAAGATTATAATTTTCTGGTTTGAAAACATATTTTATAAGTTCAAAAATAATTTAATTTGAGCAAGTTATGAATTTAGCAAATTTAAATGATTTAAACAAGGTTTAAATTATTTAACCAATTTTAATTATTCAAATCATGAAACAAAATTTATATTTGGAAAGGTGGTTCAAAATAGCATGGAAAACATATTTTATTTGTGTTATTTGACTTAAGTTTGAATTATTTATGAAATTAACCAAATTTAAAAGGAGTTGTTTGAATTTGAAATTTGAATGCATTTGAAATGTTCAAAACAGAATACAAATGTTTTAAATAGGTAGAGAATTTAATTTGGTTCAGGATACATATTTTATTGATTTTATTTGAAGTTGTAAATCCAAAGTTATTTGCATTTTTAGGACAGGGACTAATTTGTAATTCGCAGGGACTTATCTTTAAAAGGAAAAACTGGGGCAGAACGTTTTACACCCGCAGTGACCTAGGATAGGCCACTGCCAGTGGGCCCTGGCCACGTTGGCAGCGCGTGGAGGCACGCGTGGCCACCACTACCTATGGCAGGTGGCCCCTGCCTGCCAGCGTGGCTAGCAAAAATGTGGGGGATTAATTCCGCCCGCGGGGACTCGAACCCTGGCCACGGCGTGCGCGTGTAGTGGTGCGTTACCACTGCAGTACTGCTGCTTCGTTGTCAGGTAAGCAGCGCACGGTGAGGTTAAGGTTCAGGTTCGCGATGTTTTTAACTGAAACTGAATTTCAGTCATCTGAAACTCGACAGGGAGGACGCCGGCGGTGAGCTGCTCGTGGTGCTGCCGTGGATGCGTGCGTGTGCTGCGGGTGTGCGCGCGGTGTGCATCGTGCAGAGAAGAAAGAGGGGCGAGGGGAGGTGATGCTCACTGTGAGGGAAAAGGAGGGAGACGCTGCGGTGGTGGAAAGCCGGCAACGGAGAAGAGGACGGCGGCAGCGAACCGGAGCTTCCCAGCCCCCGTGGAGGTGTCGAAGAGGATGAGGGGAGTACGGGGGTCTGATCCCCGTACTCAACCTGCACGGAGGCGCAACGTTTCGCCGGCGATCATCGGAGGTAGGTGGTGGTGGCGCTCGGTTACGGTGAGATTCAGAGAGGGATTGCGAGCGGAGAGAGAGGGAAACGGCGTCGGCAGCTAGGGAGAGAGAGGTGTAGGGGCTAGGGCTAGCAGGGAGAGCTCGAGGCTAGGTTTATAAGGGCGAGGCGAGCCGCTGCTGGCCGTCTGCTCCCCGCTCTGCAGACGTGGACATGGCGGATTGCCTGCCGTACGAGGTAGGAAGACAGGGGCGAAGGGGTAAGTTGGGTCGGTGGGCTGGTGGGCTGGGCCTGCTGCCCAATGGCCTGCCCTTTCCCTCCCTCTGTTTCTTTTTTTTTTATTTTGTTCTGTTTTTTTTTTGCTGATTTGAAAAAGGAAGAAAAGGCTAGGGTTTTTGGGGTAGAAAATTTAGGGATAAATTTTATATTGCTTATTTATTGTAACAGCACAAAGTGCAACTTTTGTTTTACAAAAATTTTGAATTATGGTACTGTTTGCAAGTTGTTTGAAATTTGATTGAATTTTAATATTAATTGAAATAATTGAACTTAAGCAAATAAGTTTTTAAATTCAAGTTTCTTTGAAACAAGTGATTGATTTGTTTTGTAAGTTTCATAATTTCAAATGGTTGCTGTTTGGAATTGGATTTGAAATTTGAATGCAAAAGAATTTAAGTGAATTATTAAAAGGAACAAATTGATAGTTTGAGCTTTTCATTTTAATGGAAACAAATGGATGTTTTATTTGAATATTTCTATTTGAAAAATTGTGACAGCACAAGTATGAAACAAATATTTGAATTTGGTTTGAAAATTCAAATAGAAAACAAAGGAAAACAAATGCAAACAAATGGAAAACAATTGGAAAACAAATGCCAAAACAAATGCAATGATGATGTCATGATGCAAAACATAAAATAACAAGAAATAAAACATTCTAGGGGTTGTTTTCATACTTGGGATGTTACAATAACAAAACCACTTGAGTAGCATCACAGATGAAGATCAATCTACATATTCAACTAGATTACAAAGCTCATGATCACATAAAGATCACACCATGGGAGAGAGAGACGAACCACATAGCTACCAGTAGAGCCCTCAGCCCCGGGGGAGAACTACTCCCTCCTCATCATAGGAGACAGCAACAGCGATGGAGATGGCGGTGGAGTGGATGGAGATGGCTTCCCGGGGCACTTCCCTGTCCCGGCAGGGTGCTAGAACAGAGATGTGTCCCCCGAGACTTGTTGGTGGCGGCGGTGGAGCTACGTATGTATTTTGCGGAAAAGGTCGATTCTTCTAGGGTTTATGCATTGGGGAGTATATATGGGCGAAAGGGCGATGTCGGGAGGTGGCCAGGGGGCCCACACCCCTAGGTGGCACGACCAGGGGGACCCGCGCCACCCCATGGTGTGGCCACATTGTGGCCCCCCTCCAGGGCTCTTCGGGACTTCTGGATGCTTCCGGGGCTTTTAGAACTTCTGGCTTTCGAATTTTCCAATTCCGAGAATATTTCGAGAACAACTTTTCTGAAACTAAAAACAGCAGAAAACAAGGAACTGGCTCTGTGGCATTTTGTTAATAGGTTAGTCCCGGAAAACATAATAAAACATAGGAAAACATACGGAAAACATGTAGCAATTGGCATAATATCAACATGGAACATCAGAAATTATAGATACGTTTGAGACGTATCAAGCTCCACCGCCACCCTGAACCTCGATTTGGGGATCAGAAGTTCCTATTCTGGCACCATGCCGGGACAGGGAATCGGAGGAGATCATCGCCATCGTCATCACCAACGCCTCTCCATCGACCACCCATGTTTCCCCCATCCATGTGTGAGTAGTTCCCCCGTTGTAGGCTAAAGGGGATGGTAGGGATTGGATGAGATCGTTCATGTAATAATGCCGTGATTGTTAGGGTATAGTGCCTAGTATCTTCTATTAGTGTTATTGACATTGTTGCAACTTGTTATGCTTAATGCTTGCCACTTTGAGCCCAAGTGCCATGATCTCAGATATGAACATGTTATTGAATCACGATGATAATTATTGTTTCTTGATCATACCTGCAAGTTGTTTACACATATTGTTGTCCGGAACCCGAGGCCCCGAAGAGACAGAAATTGGGACAACCGGAGGGGATGGATGTGATGTGAGGATCACATGTGTTCACGGAGTGATAATGCTTTGCTCCGGTGTTCTATCAAAAGGAACACCTTAATTACCAGTAGTTCCCTTGAGGCCCCGCTGAAAACGGGCTGGTAGGACAAAAGATGTTGTGCAAGTTCTCATTGTGAGCACGTAGGACTATTTACGGAACACATGCCTATGGTTACTTAGTTCTTGGATGCTTTATCTTATTTATCTGCAATGCCCACGTCTTGATTATTATATGAACTATCTTATCCATGCAATGCCCATTCATCTATCCCTATGCCTATAGTATTTCATCCCGTTGTTTACTTCAAACACTGTTGCTGCTGTTTTCATCTCACTACTGCTATTATTTCACTGTTGCTGCTACTATAAAACTGTTACTACTGATAAACCACTGCGAACAAAAGTACTTTCAGGTGCAGGTGAATTGACAACTCACTTGTTAAGGCTCACAAATATTCTTTGGCTCCCAATCAATAAATTTGGGTTTTACTTGCCTCGAAAACTGTTGCGAGCCCCTATACTTGTGGGTCATCAGAGCTCAAAAGCAAAATCATGGAATGTGGCTGTGAGTTTGTGAGGTCCAAACATCCATGTCATCCCAATCTCCTCAGCATCATCGAAAACCAGGGTAGCAAAGAACTGATGAATGAAGGTGCTATTGTAGGAGCATTGGGTCTCCATCAGAGGGCGCAAACCAAGGAGCTCAGCAAGATGAACATAGTTGTTGAAATAAGCAGGGTTAGCAGCCATGTGTTGAAAGTTGATGTATTTCATATGACAGACTAGCTTGCTCATAACCGAGTACACCTGCCTATACAGAGTCTCCTGCTCCACGTGCCAGAAACAGGAATCAATAGTGGTCTCTTGAGGGCCATCAGTGTACCATGCCTTGGTGCGCCATGTCTTGAATTCATTCACGAAGATGGTTGCCAGGCTTAGAGAGGTATTGCCCTGTTGTTTGCTGGCAAGACGAGCAGCTCTATCGGTGTTGCGCAGACTCTCATACTCACATTGTTCTTCATGCTGACGCTGACGAATAAAAGTCTCATCAACAAATACTCCTTCTTCATTTTGGTGGAAGTGGCGCCACCGCTTGCGGGAGCTAGTGTCCTTGGGCCTAGAGCTTGAACCATCTGCGAGAAAAAGCAAAAGCAAGCACAAAGAAAAACAAACAACATCAACATTGGGGATCATATATTATGGAGTGGAATAGAATTATCTCTGTTCAAGATTCAGAGTAGGCCGGAAATTCCGGACCTAGCTGAAATTTCCGGGGGGCGGAAATTCCGGGCTGGGGCCAGAAATTTCTGGCCATGGAAAAAACGCACTAGGGTTGCGAATCCAGGCCTGCAAGGAATCTATAACTATTCCTAATGTGCACGGGGTGGTACAAGGGTGGAATACTGGGAGGAAAACGTGATGTGGTGAGATCCAACCCTAAGAACTTAGGAGATCAATGCAACCGGAAACCCTAGATCACGGAGAAAACTTGGCACATACCAGGGTACATGGGAAGAACACGAAGGTGTAGTCTCTTAATCCGAGAAGGGAAGCCGGGAGACAAGGAGGGGAGGCGGCGGAGCCTCCCGGGGAACCCTGTGGTGGCGGCTGCAGTTGGAGAGGAGAGAGTGTGGGCGATGGGAGGGGAAAAAGAATGTGGGAGACCCTCCCATCGCCTATTTATAGCCTCCATCTACTTACCCCCAGAATATTCCGGTGGGTAGGCCGGAAATTTTCGGGGGCCGGAGATTTGGTCGGAAATTCCGCCCCAATAATCCGATGCGATTCCAGAGAGGAAGGCACAACGGAGCGGGGTCAAATTTCTGGGCAAATCACGAACAGCGGAAATTTCCGGGGCCAGGACACGGAATATTCCGGCCCCGGATATTTGGCCCGGAAAATTCCGCCCAAATTTCTGGCCATGTCCAGAGAGCGGGAACGGAGGAAATGGAGGAATTTTTCAGGACAAGTATCAGGTGTCCGAAAATTTCTGGGCCCTAGGCCGGAATTTCCGGGGTCCCCAAACACAGAGTTTTTCAAAAAAGGAACAAGACATGAGCCACCAAAAACGAGAAAAACAAAACGAGGACAATGGGAACTCAAACACAAAACGAGAAAAGAGCAAACGAGACAATCAACACATCGAAGAGAAAAATGTTGGTGGCCGGAGCCACCGTGTTTGAGTATATGCCAAGGAGCCGCGAAGATATATCTTGGGCCCAAAAGCATGACTCACGTTGAAGCACAATATGTCACAAAAGGACTAGATATGCATGAAGTTTTGATTGATTTGCGCATGTGATGACCCACAAGTATAGGGGATCGCAACAGTCTTCGAGGGAAGTAAAACCCAAATTTATTGATTCGGCATAAGGGGAGCCAAAGAATATTTATATGCCTTAACAACTGAGTTGTCAATTCAGCTGCACATGAAAGTAGACTTTCTCGCAACAATTTATCAGTGGTAACGGTTTTATAGCAGCAGTAGAAATAAAATAACAGCAGTAGTAAAATAGTAACAGATGTAGCAATCGCGGAAAACAACAATATGGGAAGTACCGTAGGCATAGAAGGAATGGATGGATGGGCGTTGCATGGATAACATAGGTCATGTAATAATAATAACATGGGCATTGCAGATAATAATATAAAGCATCAAACATGTAGGCAAACCATAGGCATGTGTTCCAATATAGTCATACGTGCTCGCAATGAGAAACTTGCACAACATCTTTTTGTCCTACCAGCCCGTGTCAGCGGGGCCTCTAGGGAAACTATTGTTAATTAAGGTTCTCCTTTTAATAAAGCACCGGAATAAAGGATTAACACTCCGTGAACACACGTGATCCGCACATCACAGCCATCCCCTCCGGTTGTCCCAATTTCTGTCACTTTGGAGCCTCGGGTTCCGGACAATGACATGTGTAAACAACTTGCAGATATGATCAAGAAACAACATTATACTCATGAAACAATAACATGTTCAGGTCTGAAATCATGGCACTCAGGCCCTAGTGACAAGCATTAAGCATAACACGTTGCAACAATGGTAGAAAACACTAACAATGGATACTAGGCATTATGCCCTAACAATCTGGCATTATTACATGATCAATCACATCCAATCCCTTCCACCCCTCTCATCCTAAAGTGGTGTTTACTCACACATGGATGGGGGAATAATAGATGGTTGATGGAGAAGAGGTGGTGGTGTCGATGGCGATGATCTCCTTCGAATCCCCGTCCCGGCAGGGCGCCAGAATAGGAACTTCTGATCCCTGAATCGAGGTTCGGGGTGGCGGCGGCGCTCTGTTGTGATTTCTATGGAATATGACGAACCGCCTCGCATTTTAGGTTTACGGGGCATATATAGTCGAAAGGGGAGTCCGAGGGGGTCCAGGGGTGGCCCACACCACTAGGCGGTGCGGACAAGGGGGGCGCCGGGGGGTGGTGTGGCCCCCTCCTGGCTCCTCTCCTGGCCCCCTTGTGGCTCCCGGGGTCTTCTGGTGTTTTAGGACCAATATGATCTTTACTGGGCATTTTCCCGAAAGTTGATTTTTTCTGCACAAAAATGAGACACCAAGGTAATTCTGCTGAAAATAGCGTTAGTCCGTGTTAGTGGTATCCAAAACTCACAAGTTTAGAAGAAAACACAATAAAAAAAGTGTTCGGAAAAGGAGATACGTTTTAGACGTAGCAACTCCCCCCAAGCTTAGCTTATTGCTTGTCCTCAAGCAATTCAGTGACAACTGAGTGCGATAAAAGACTTCTACAAACACATTTGTTTCATATGATGTAAATATACTCACTACATAATCAAGTGCTGAGGCAATTCATAATAAGATGCATGGAAAATAAAAGTCACCCAACAGTTATGCAAACCATGAAGATATGCCAATAAATAATAATATACAACATGAAGTATTTCAATCTACAAGATTGCAATGCTCATAATAGGGTATGATAAAGTGTACTCGCTTTTCCTTAATAGTGGAGCAAAACATAAATGCCAGGGCACCTCTGAAGTTCAAATGAAGACTAGAAATATAGATATCAAAGATACAAACATCAAAGTTATACCACTATCAACCGTGTTTTGGGACAAACACATTACACTAAGAATAACAGCCATGCTCACAAGAAGGTGCATAAAGTGAGAAGGTGAAGACTCAACATAAAAATAAAAGAAATGCCCTTCGCAGAGGGAAGCAGGGATTAACTCATGTGCTCGAGCTTTTTATTTTATTAAACATAGGTATTGAAAACATTTTTAAGAGGGATGTATGCTTATGTCAAGGAATGGTAAACAGACAATACAGTATGTCACAAGCCAACTAGACTTCACAAGAGCGGCTCCCATAGAAGGACGCATCTGGGTAGAAGGTCATCCATCTTTCTCTTTTCTTTACACAATTATGCTTTGACTAATAAATCAGGGGCAAAAAGAGTGAAGAGAATTTGTTGCATTATTTTGGGGCTAGGCACCCTGCTGCCGTCTCTTCTATCATTGGATAAGCCGATGAAGCCACTACTCCAGGGTGTGAAATCCAATCAACAAGTGAGATAAAGATTCTCTATTTACGTCCTCATGAGCTAAAACAGGGGCACAAAACAGGAATAATTTTTAGCGGGTTTTAAAGGTAGCACACGAGAAATTTACTTGGAGTAGGAGTTAAATACCACATATATAGGTAGGTATGGTGGACACATTTGGAAAACTTATGTTTTTGGGAGTTGGATGCACGAGTAGAGCTCATACTCAGTACAGGTGAAGGTTAGAAATAGACGGGGAGCGACAATCAAGAGAGCAAAAACTGTCATAATCATGCTTCCAACAAAACAAAATTAATAGGGACATAAAAATGATACAAATACTCTGAGGCAAAATAAATCATCGAGGCTTAAGTGAGTTTTTGTTTTCAGTCATAGCATGCATGAGCATGTGCCAAGTCAATTCAAGCGAAGCAATCAGAGGGAGATACCACAATGTCATACCCTTCTATGAATAAAACAATGCAAGCAAACATTCACACGACATAGTATCTTATATTAATAAGTTGGAGCTAACACGTGAGAGCACGAACTACTAAGCATCAATTAAATAACATACACCTTACATAAACGGACTAAGCATGTTCACACAATTAGTATATGTACAAAAATAAAACAAATATAGTTCATACCAGCCTCTCACCACAACTTGGATTGTCGTAATTCATCATTCCTGCTTTTCACTTGTGGATTGAATAATATAGAATGATAATCAAGCTTCAATGGAGACACGAAAGTCTGGTGAACTCTGCAACAAACTTTACAAAACCAAAGAAGAACAACAAATATTTTTGGCTTTTCGATTTAAAACAAGAACAGAAAGAAACAAGCAAACAAAGCAAAATATTTTTGGATTTTTGAATACTAAACCAAAGCGAGAAAAGAAAACAGACCAACAAAAGAAACTAAAGAAGAAAACAAAGAGAAACAACAGAAATATTTTTGGTCTTTTTGTGTTTTGGAAAACAAGAACAAAACAATTAAACAAAGAGAAACGAAAAAACGAAAGAAAACAAAAACAAACGAAAGAAACAAAAATATGGATATACAAAGAATCGACCGAACATGATATAAAGATGAGTGTGATGTCGGTATACCTCCCCCCAAGCTTAGGCTTTTGGCCTAAGTGGAGATCAATCTCGAAGGGGACCATGAGGTGGCGCCCCCGTAGTATGATGAGGAGGAACCCTCCTCCTGATATGTGCTCGACGATGCGCCGGTGTACTGCGTGTTGTGGTCCTCGGGAGGCGCGTCTCGCCTCTCCTGCTGTCGGTAAAACTCCGTAGTGCTCAGATGCTCGTCTACCTCCTGCTTGGAGCGCGGCCATGGTGACCTGTCAATCTTAAACAAAACAGGCTGCGGCAAAATAACTTTCCGCCTATCTCCATCCATATATAAAAATCTATATACTAAGCGTTCAACAGTAGAGTTAGCAGTGACAAACTGATGAGACTTCATGGAAGCAAGGTTGAGTCTATAGGGAGCAATAAATTCATCATCATGAGCAATGGAAAATTCTAAAGCAATTGCTATACGTGTAGCAATAATGCCCCCAAAAATAGGCCCTTTAGCAGCAAGGCGGCGTGCAACAAGTGCACTAAGGTTATACTTCATGCTACGGTTAAGCGCAACATCAATGAAAGCAAGGTGGTAACCAGAAATGTTGCTAGTGTTCTCCTTACCAAGTATACTAGTAGCAATATAGTAAGTAAAATATCTAAGAGAAGGAAGTTGAATGTTCCTTATCTTTCCACGCTGGGATGAGCGACCATCATCGTTGGTGATTTCTCGGTAAAGAGCCATAAGATCCGCGGGTTTATCCTGAATCCTACATGTTGTTCCGGTAGCGTTGATACCTACAATGGCACAAAAAGTCTCCAAGGACAAAGAAAAAAAACTACTATATAACTTTAAGGCAACAGTGAGACCAAAATGTGTGTTTTGAAATTTAAAACTCTCAACAAAAGTTTTTGTGAGAGCGGCATACTGAGGACCTTCATCCTCCATATAGTTGGTTAGACCAACTCTTTAAATAAACATAAGAAAGTCATCTAATAGACCTGCACTTCCTAGAAATGTAATGCAAGGAAAGCTAGATGGGTTAGCGATACCATCACCTCCCGCATCGTCAATACTCGGTGCAATAAGGTCTTCATTGTACGATGGCCTCACTGAAGTGGATGAGTGTGAGGGCCTTGTCCTCCTAGGATCATCACTCCTAAATATCTCTCCAAAATTATGACTATCCATCTCTGAAATTTTTCAACAATCATCACAAAAATTAATTTCAAGCAACTATAAGATGGAAAATACCAAAGGGACTTATAGGAGAGCTAAACATGCATCAAAACTACATTATTTCTACTCAAATCAAGCATGCAAACTCACATAAGATGTCACCTACAGTACCAAAATACTCAAGAAATACTTCACCAAATAAAATTCTACTTGGATCATCGGAGAAGTCACATATCGGAGATCAAACACACCAAATCTCAGCACAAATGATGGGCTGAAGACGGAGATCAAAAATCCAGAGGAAGAACAGCAAGAACACGAGCTCCCGGAAATGTTTTCAGTTTGGGAGGTGAGAGAGAAGACTTTGGTAGGGGAGAGAGTTAGTGGGGGGCCAGGGGGCCCACACCATGTGCTGGCGCCACCAGGGGCTGGCCGTGCCACCCCATGGTGTGTCTTACTGGTGGGTCCCCCTGGGGCCTCCCAGGTGGCTATCTGCCTCATTTTTGACGTAAAACTTTATTGTAATTTTTTTGGAATTTTTCGAGAAACTTTATTTTTGAGGTATTTCCAGAATTTTAATAATTAATAAAAACCAGAAAAACAAAAGTGAAAATGTGGGAAACAAAACCAAAACCAGAACTACAGAGGTTCTATGACACTCTAATGGAAAAATATCCAAAGAAAACAAAGGTGGAAGTGGTGAAAACAAAAGTATGGGTGGTGAAAACATGCATAACCACAGTAATCAAGGTGAAAACATGATGAAAACATGAATATGGATGATGGAAAACATGATTTACTCAAGTAGCAATGTGATAACAGAAGTAAACATGGTGAAAACATAATGGGTAAGGTGAAAACATAGTGAAAACATTGTCCTCTTCATTCAAAATCATTTTGTTAACAAGGGTGATCAATTCTTGTTACCAGAACAAGTTTCATATGAAGCAAAACTTTGCTAATCACTACACAATTATGTTACCTCAACCTTTATAGACATAGTCCCAATCATAATAATTTCATATTATTTTTGTGGTACCGGAATGGGACAATAAAATTCTCCAA
The DNA here is from genome assembly GCA_028641055.1 of Alopecurus myosuroides. Classification (NCBI taxonomy): domain Eukaryota; kingdom Viridiplantae; phylum Streptophyta; class Magnoliopsida; order Poales; family Poaceae; genus Alopecurus; species Alopecurus myosuroides. The sequence goes on from CM054058.1 coordinate 266,721,801, forward strand.
TCTTGATGGTCTCAATATTTTCAATTGAATTCAAACCATATCTTCTATCAATCTTCTTGGGAAAATAAACAATATGCTCTTTATCATTAACATTAAAAGTTACTTTTCCTTGATTGCAATCAATAACAGCCCCTGCAGTGTTAAGAAAAGGTCTCCCAAGAATAATAGACATATTATCATCTTCAGGCATTTCCAACACAACAAAGTCAGTTAATATCAAACAATTAGTAGCAACTTGAACAGGAACATTCTCACATATACCAACAGGAATAGTAGTAGATTTATAAGCCATTTGCAAAGATTTATTAGTGTGTATCAATTTTTCAAGAGAGAGTCTCTTATAAAGAGAGAAAGGCATAACACTAACTCCAGCTCCCAAATCACATAAAGCAGTTCTAACATAATTATTTTTAATAGAACAAGGGATAGTAGGAATACCATGACCTCCAAGCTTCTTTGGAACCTTGCCATTCAAAGATTAATTAGCAAGCATAGTGGAAATTTCCTCATTAGGGATTTTCCTTTTGTTGGAGACAATATCCTTCATATATTTAGAATAAGGAGTCAGTTTAATAGCATCAGTCAAAGGGATTTGCAAAAACAGAGGTTTCATCCATTCACAAAATTTGTTATAATGTTATTCTTCCTTTGATTTGTGTTTCTTATTAGGAAAAGGCATTGCTTTTTGTACCCAAGGCTCTCTTTCATTAACATGTTTATTAGCAATGCAATCCTCCTTAGTATACTTTGTAGTTTTAGTTTGCTTTTCAAGTTCAGCTACAGCTTCTTCTTTATCAGAAGCATCACTTTTATCATTACCTCTTTCAGTTTCAGCATCAGAAATCGGTATACTATTAGGATCTTTAGCAGGTTCAGGAGATTCTACAACATTTTTATTTCTCTTCTTCTTTTTCTTAGAAGGAGAACTATTGTTTTTAGATTGATGAGAATCTTGTTCAATTCTTTTAGGATGTCCTTCAAGATACAAGGGGTCTTGAGTAGAAACAACACTTCTAGTAATTATTTCACAAACATGTTTATCTCTAGAAGCATTAGCTAGCATGTCTTTTTGCACTTTAGTAACTTATCAATTTGAGTTTGGACCATTTGAAAATGTTTAACAAGCATTTTAACATCATTAGAGGTTCTCTCAATAATATCATGCAAATTATCAATAGCTCTAGAGTTTTCCATAAGGTGATTTTGCACTCTCCTATTAAAGTTGTCTTGCTTAACAACATAATTATCAAATTCATCTAAGCATTGATCAGGTGGTTTAGAATAATGAATATCTCTATTATCAAAGTATTGGAGAGAGTGTACCTCAATGGTTGATGGATGAGGAATAGACTTACATAATTCTTCTATAGGAGGTAAATTCTTCACATCTTCATATTTAATACCCCTCTCTTTAAGAGATTTCTTGGCTTCCTTCATCACTTCATCATTTAATTCAATCATTCCTCTCTTCTTGGGTATTGGTATTGGTGTTGGCTCTGGTGTAGGTGTAGGATCAGGTATAGGTGTAGGCTCAGGTATATTCCAATCATCATTATTTTTGGCTATTTTAGCCATTAATTCCTCAGCTTCTTCTGGAGTTCTTTTCGTGAAAACACAACCAGCACAACTATCCAGGTATGTCCTAGATTCAACAATTAGTCCATTCTAAAATATATCTAGGAGCTCATTTTTAGGTAATGGATGTCCAGGGCTAACTCTTATCAAAGAACAAAACCTTGTCCAAGATTCAGGCAATTTTTCTTCTTCAATTTGCTCAAATTTAAAAATGTCCTGCACAGCAAATGTTGGGCACTAGCAGGAAAATATTTTTGAAAGAAATCATTAACCAAATCCATAGGATCAGTAATACACCCAGGTGACAGATTGTTAAACCAAGTTTTAGCTTCATCTTTCAATGAGAAAGGGAAGATCTTCGTAACAAAATAAGTACGCAGCTTAGTATCATCAAAATATAAACTACTCAAATATGAAAGCTCATTCATGTGTTCCATAGCACTTTTACTTTCAGTTCCACGAAAAGGTTCCTTCTCAACAATAGATATATAAGATAAATCTAAAGAGAAATCATAATCCTTGTCTATAATGTGTATGGGAGATGTGGCAAACTTAGCATCAAGAGAAGATTTATATTCACAGCATGTCTTGCAAGAAGACTCTTAAGAGCACTTGCACCAATAGTAGCACGATCTTCTTTAATAAAATCATCATTAAGTTCAATATAGGTTTCATAAAGATCATCAATAAGCTCAGTTGAATTAACAGGTGTACCAATATTTTCAACAGAAATTTTAGCATTTTTAATTTGTTTGGACCTAGCAATAGTAGCATCTAGGAAAGGATCTAGAGAACCAGTATCATCAAGCACTATAGAAGCATCATCAAAAGTATCAGAAACATTCTTAGACTCAGCAGAAGTAACAGTACATGTACCATGTGGTGGATTAAGAAGCTTACTCATAACAGACGGTGAATCAAGAGCAGCAGAGGTGTTCAGAGTTGTACCTCTTCTTGTTGTGGATGGTAATACAGGAACTTTTCCATCACGAGTCTTGCCCATGATGAATGGCTTGCAGCAAAAAATATCACGATCAAGTGAGCAACTAAATAAAGCTACGCTCCTCGGCAACGGCACCGGAAAATAGTCTTGATGACCCACAAGTATAGGGGGTCACAATAGTCTTCGAGGGAGTAAAACCCAAATTTATTGATTCGACACAAGGGGAGCCAAAGAATATTTATATGCCTTAATAACTGAGTTGTCAATTCAGCTTCACCTGAAAGTAGACTTGCTTGCAACAATTTATCGGTGGCAACAGTTTTATAGCAGAAGTAGAAATAAATAATAGCAGTAGTAAAATAGTAACAGTAGTAGCAATCGCGGAAAACAACAGTATGGGAAGTATCATAGGCATAGAGGGAATGGATGGACGGGTGTTGCATGGATAACATAGGTCATGTAATAATAATAACGTGGGCATTGCAGATAATAATATAAAGCATCAAACATGTAGGCAAACCATAGGGATGTGTTCCAATATAGTCATACGTGGTCACAATGAGAAACTTGCACATCATCTTTTGTCCTACCAACCTGTGGCAGCGGGGCCTCTGGGAAAACTACTGGTAATTAAGCTGCTCCTTTTAATAAAGCACCAGAGAAAAGCATTAACACTCTGTGAACACACGTGATCCTCACATCACAGCCATCCCCTCGGTTGTCCCAATTTCTATCACTTTGGGGCCTCGGGTTCCGGACAATGACATGTGTAAACAACTTGCAGATATGATCGAGAAACAACATTATACTCATGAAACAATAACATGTTCAGATATGAAATCATGGCACTCGGGCCCTAGTGACAAGCATTAAGCATAACAAGTTGCAACAACGATAGAAAACACTAACAATGGATACAATCTGGCATTATTACATGATCAATCTCATCCAATCCCTTCCATCCCTCTCAGCCTACAGCGGTGTTTACTCACACATGGACGGGGGGATCATGGATGGTTGATGGAGATGGCGATGATCTCCTTCGAATCCCCGTCCCGACAGGGCGCCAGAACAGGAACTTCTGATCCCTGAATCGAGGTTCTGGTGGCGGCGGCACTCTTTTGTGTTTCTGTGGAATATGAAGAACCCCTCCCCTCCTGCGTTTTAGGTTTACGGGGCATATGTAGTCGAAAGGGGAGTCCGAGGGGGTCCAAGGGTGGCCCACACCACTAGGAGGCGCGGCCAGGGGGCACCGAGGGGTGGTCTGCCCCCCTCCTGGCTCCTCTCCTGGCCCCCTTCTGGCTCCCGGGGTCTTCTGGTGTTTTAGGACCAATGGGACCTTTTATGGGCATTTTCCCGAAAGTTGATTTTTCTGCACAAAAACGAGACACCAAGGTAATTCTGCTGAAAACGGCGTTAGTCCGTGTTAGTGGTATCCAAAACTCACAAGTTTAGAAGAAAACAATAAGAAAAGTGTTCGAAAAAAGAGATACGTTTTGGACGTATCAGCATGATAGGAGGAGGGTTGGTTCATGAACTGAAATACGCTCCCCCTATGTCCATGCCTACGTCCAAACCTAGATAGCATGTGTAGTGAAGGTATCTATGCAAGGTTTCAAGTGAAGTTAGATGCATCGATGACATTTAGTTCATTTCTCAAACCCAGAAATCTTAGTTCATCAAGGGCCTTCGTGAAGATATCCGCAAGTTGATCCTTGGTCCGCACATAAGAGAGATCAATATCGCCCTTCTCAACATGATCCCGAATGAAATGATGCTGAATCTCAATGTGCTTCATCTTGGAGTGAAGGACGGGGTTGTAGGCGATCTTGATGGCACTCTCATTGTCGCTCAAGAGAGGGACCTTGTCGAAGTCGATACCATAATCTCGCAAAGTTTGCCGCATCCATAGCAATTGAGCACAACAAGTTGCCGCGGAGATGTACTCGGCCTCGGTGGTGGAGGGGGTGATGCAATTTTGCTTCTTGGAAGACCAACATACCATGGAGCGACCAAGAAATTGGCAACCCCCGGATGTAGACTTCCTATCCGTCTTCTCTCCCGCATAATCCGCATCCGAGTACCCGATGAGCTGAAAGCTTGAACCCTTGGGATACCAAAGACAAAAGTTTTGGGGTATGAACTAAATAGTGAAGGATACATTTAACCACTTCAAAATGACTTTGCCTCAGAGACGCTTGAAACCTTGCACATTTACCTACACTATACATAATATCAGGTCTAGATGCACAAAGGTAGAGCAAAAAGTCAATCATGGAGCGGTATACCTTTTGATCTACCTCTTTACCGTTCGGGTCGGGTTTCAAGTCAAGAGTTGTTTTTTTGAGGGAAGTAGCAGGCGCTGCTTCATATATTAAGAGGAGCCGGGTAAAGAGCCGGAAAGAGTACAGTGAAAGAGTAAACAGAAATGAAGAAGAACTAGTTACATGTAAGGGTAATAGTAAGAATGGGAAAGGAAACTATAGTCGGGCCGTAAAGTATTAATCTCCAGCCGGCCACGACTTGGCCAGAATTCCGGCCCCACGCCAAAGAGAGAGTTCCTCGATGATCTTGTCGGCGACAGCGTTTGGAGGGCATGTCGTCGAGTTGAAGATGCGATCGTTTCTCTCCTTCCAGATCTTCCACCAGGTTAGGAGCACACGCGAGTGCCAATGCGGGATTAACCGAGGGTTAACTGAAGCCGTCGTGCTAGCCCACCAATCCTGCAGACTGTCCGCAACATTGTTAAGGGAGGTATCCACCAGGATATTGCAACATGCAGTTACATCAGCCCAAACCGTCTGGCTGAAGGTACAGGAGACGAGCAAGTGCGCGGCTGTTTCAGGAGCAGCATTGCATAGAGAGCAGCAAGTGTTGTGAGGCCATCCCTTTTGGCCAAGTTGTCAGCTGTAAGCGCTCTGTTGCGCAAGCAAATCCAGGCATGGAGTCTGCATTTAGGGGTGACTCGAATATGCCAGACATCAGCCAACAGAAGGGGTTGTGATCATCCAACGAAGAGGAACTTGTAAGCAGATGCGGCGGTGTACAGCCCGCTGCTGGTCCATCTCCAGGTTACCTCATCATGCTGGTCATCGAAAGGCTGATCACCGCGATCCTCAAGCAGGATCCAGAGCTGCAGGTACTCCCTAAGGATCACGGCCCCCCGGGTTGGCCTTAATGAAGGAAATCCAAGCTCGATTAGGGAGAGCAGCCCGTACCGAGATCTTTTTTTGCCGGGAGTGCTTATAGAGACTAGGGAATTGACGGCATAGAGGGATCCCATGCAACCAATGTGAGTGCCAGAAGCTAGTTGAGTGCCCGTCATGGATGGTTATCGAAGTGGAAGCCCGGAACGCAGCCCTGACAGTGTCATCAACTGGGATGGGTAGACCGTGCCATGGCCTAGAGTGATCCGTGGCCTCCTGCCAAATCCACCGCAAGCGCAACGCAATGCTCTGAAGATGGAGGTTGGGAATGCCTAAACCTCCCAGGTCCTTGGGTCGACATACGGTTTTCCAACTCACCAGGCATTTACCACCGGCTACAGTATCAGAGGCAGCCCATAGGAAGGCTCTTCTCAGCTTTGTCGATTTGCTTGAACAACCACTTTGGATGGATGATGGCAATAAGCTGATAGGCAGGCAATGCAGACAGAACAGAAGTTACCAGTGTCAGTCTACCAGCAAAAGAGATCCACCTCGCTTTCCAGCAGGCTAAGCATTTCATGAATTTGTCGATGATGCGCTGATAGTCCACCCTCTTCAGCCTCTTTTCCGAGAGAGGAAGACCCAAATAAGTGCATGGAAATAGAGCAAACTGGCAGCTAGTGCTGTTGGCTGGGAAATTGAGTTCTTCCAGCTTACAGCAAATTGTGTGAATATTGCTTTTAGAAAGGTTAGGTTGCAGACCTGATGCAGCTCCGAACAGCTTTAGGATGGAGAATGTGGCCTTGAGGTCAGCTAGCTCAGGCTTTATGAAAATCATCACATCATCAGCATAAAGAGATGCCCTGAAGCGCAGATTTTGGTTTCCAATGGTACCCAATATGCTGTTGCTCTCCGCATCGTTGAAAAGCTTAACTAGGCAGTCCATGACGATGACAAATAGCAGGGGGGAGAGGGGATCTCCCTGGCGAAGACCCCTCTGATGGAAAATGGGCTCGGACAGGTCATTGTTTACCACAATATTCGTGGAGCTGGTGGCTAGAAGGGCAATCATCCAATCAATCCACTTGGCACTGAAACCATGGTGTCGCAGCAGCTTGATGAGAAACGTCCAGGAAACCGAGTCAAATGCTTTCGATATGTCAAGCTTGAGCATTAGTGTTGGGATTTTCTTCAGCTTAAGGGACCTGACAACCCCTTGAACGTAAACAAAATTGTCATGAATTGTGCGCCCTCGAATGAATGCATTTTGGAAGGGGGAGACAAGCGGTGGCATCAACGGCTGTAGGCGCTCAGCAAGGATTTTAGTGAAAATCTTCGCGATGCTGTGGACCAGACTAATAGGCCTGAATTCAGAGGATTTGGATGCCGCTTGCATCTTAGGAATCAATATAAGCAGGGCAGAATTAAGCAGGTGGAGGCCCTGGTGGTGGTTGTGCTCGAGCAATCCAAACGCCTTCATCACGTCTACCTTGATAGTATCCCAAGCAAGCCTATAGAAGAGGCCGGTGAAGCCGTCAGGGCCCGGCACTTTCTCTGGATGCAGGTCCAGAATGGCATCTCTCACTTCAGCTGTCGTGATCGACTCATCGAGCGTCCCAAGATGGACAAGGGGGAAGGAGAGCTCATCAAGGTTCAGGGAGTTGGCATCCTGTGAGTAGGAACCAATAATGTTATTGAAGTGCTCCCAGATGGCCTTGATTTTGTCGGCCTGCTCGGTGATCTGAACCCCATCCAAATCGAGAGCAGGGATGGAGTTCTTTCTTCTTCTGGCAGAGGCTTTCATGTGGAAGAATTTTGAGTTGCAGTCCCCTTCCTTGAGCCAGAGGAACCTAGAGCGTTGGCGCCACCGGCAGCGACCGAGAGCAGCAAGACCCAAACTCCTCATTTTCATTGCTTTTCTGAACTGATGCTCGCCAGCAGTGAGTTGCCTATTGTCCCTAGCTTGATCCAACCTGAATATAAGTTCATGCACAATAGTTGCATGCAGCCTGTTATCACTGATAAGCTGTGAGTTCCAAGCCTGTAGGTGCCGCGCAGTGTGGAATAGCTTCTGATGCAGACTCAGGAAGGCATTGGGGTGCGACGGGGCAGATGACCAGGCGTGCTGCACTTCTTCCAGGAACCCCGGCGAGCGCGCCCAAAACGATTCAAACCTGAAACGGCGCTGCGGTTTGAACTCAGCGTTGCACGCAAGAATGAGAGGGCAATGGTCCGAAGTCGCAGAGGACCTGGCCTGTAGCAGGGCATTGGGGAACAGGTCATGCCAGTCTTGATTGTAGAGGATTCTGTCCAGGCGACAGAGAGTGGCATTAATATGTTCGTTGCCCCATGTGTATTTTCCTCCATGCAGATAGAGATCCTTTAGTTCAAGCTCATCAATAAAGCGGCGAAAAGCAGACATGAGACCTATGTTGATATTGTTGTTATTTTTGTCAGTAGCATCAGCAAGAAGATTGAAGTCTCCCGCGATAATCAGAGGGGAATTCAGTGACATGACTGCCGTCTTGAGATCACAAAGGAAGGAAAGCTTATCTGTCAGACTCTGCGGACCGTACACATTGCACATCAACCAAACCATGCCGGATTCAACACAAGTGCAGCTAGCAAGGATGAAATTCCTTGAGGCAGAGAGCTGGGTGATCTGGTATCGAGCACTATCCCACGCAATAATCAAACCTCCACTCGCACCAACAAAGGGGACTGCAAGGAAACTACTGAAGCTCGGCCCACAACAATCGGACACCAATTTGTGAGACACAAACTCAACCTTCGACTCCTGGAAGCAGACAACAGAGATATGATGCTCATGAACAAACCTACAAACTACAGACTGCCTAGCAGAAGCATTCAGCCCTCTCACATTCCAGACAAGAATTCTTAGCCTATCCATTAAAACCAGTCGACAGAGATGACACGAACCTAGCAGCGCGGCGCTAGGCAGCAACCTACGCATCCCCCGGAGCAGGGCGACGCAGCGTAGCCTGACTGGCCAACGCAGTGAGGGCAGCGATCTGCTCCGCCGAAGGGGGTCCGCCACGGCCTCGGCGAACTGCTGCAACTTTTTCTCGGCGTCGTCCGGTCCATCCGCATCCCACCTAAGCTGACGGAAAATCAGCCTCTGGGCCTGCGCCAGAGCCGATCCCCCGGGGCCCGATGCCTTCATCTTGGCGATGCGGGCGCTGGAGCGGCAAGGCGGAGCAAGCTCCCGGCGGTGGCGGTTGCGCGGTGGTGCCCCCAGGGGGAGCAGGGGAGAGGCAAGAAGCAGGCCTGGTGACACCGGCTCTCCCATCTTGGAGATGAAAGCCGAGAGCGGGTCCAACGGGCTGGAGGGCCGCGGCCCATCAAGCTCAGCGTTGCCATCCAACACCGGAACAACGGTTGCAACGGTGGCAGTCAACAGGCAGCCAGCGGGCCCTCCGCATGCAACAGGGACGGGTACACAGGACAGCACAGAGGGGACCGGGTCGACATCAGTGACCAAACACGGAAAGGCGACCTTATCGATCCCTTCCACGCTCTGCATGGCACCTGCCCGCGTCCCAAAAGAGGAAAGCACGTCGATCGGAGCAGCAGCGCGGTCTCCTTGCGTCTCAACCAACAGGGGCTGGCTCGGCTCGCCCTCCGCTGGTCCCCCGGTCCCGCCCGTGAGCAGGGGAATGCACGGCGGGGATGCGATCTGCACCTCGAGGAGCGGCTGAGAGTGCACCCTGCGAAGGGGTGGGGAAACCCTAGCCCGAGGCGGCGGCGCCGCCAGTTCCACCGCCGCGTCATGGACGGGGACGAAGGAGTAAGCATGATGCCGCGTCTGGCGCGCCACATCATCTCCCAGCCGGGAGAAGACGGAGGAGGAGCTTGCCCTCGATCCGCCCGCAGCCGGACCAGACTGGCCGTCCACACGCCCACGCGCCCAAGGGTAGCGCCTCGCCAGGTGGTCACCATCAGAGTCAGCGACGCCGAACGCGAACACCGCCGGCACATAGATCAGAGAGTCAAGGTGCACGGTGGCAGTGAACCTTGTCATAGGCGACGGCGGGTATGTCGGGTTGGCGAAGGGGTTGTCTTCGACGATTTCTTCAAAACCCGCCGGCAGCACGGGCTCGTAGGGAGGCCCGATCACCGTGATGAGGTCCGGCAGGTCAATCAGCACTACCTTGTGAATGGTGTCGGGGTCGTGCACCCACGCGTAGACGATGAAGTAGGACAGATCGGTCTTGTCATCGGAGGAGACCGCAACGGTGTGGAAGTGGCATGAGGGGAGCGCCTTGCGCGCCGTCACGACGGTGAAGGCCTGGGGGGGAACGCCTTCGATGAAGACGCGAACGCGGTATCGCGGCGTGACCGCCTCCGTCATGAAGCGCCTAGTCCAAGGCTTGATCTGCAGCGTTGCACCGCGGCAAACGAGGATATCACGCCACTCAGGCTCGGAGCAGCGGATGAGGAACGCACCATTGTAGTAGAGGCTTGGGCTGAGTGCGTCCGCGGGGATCTCAGGGAACTCAGCCAGCAGGATCTCCTTGACCTTCTCCGCCCAGAGCTCGGCACGGTCGCCCACCACGACCACGGTGACCGCGGTCTCCCCAAGACGCAGCTCGTCGTTGATGCGCTCCGCATTGAGCTCCAGCGAGCAGTAGCCAGTGTCCGGGCGGCGCATGGCGGCCCCGGGAGCATACGGATGTGCCAAGGGGAGCGAGGACGTGTCCATGCCAGTAGCACGAATGGCGGCCATGGGGCTGGAACTGGGTGGTGGTGGTGGCGGTGGGGAAGCGGGTGCAGAGGGGGGAGTCGGAAACATGAGCCTAGAGTGGATCGGGGCACGGTTATCTTGAGACGGCGCATCGGAGGGCGGAGGGACACTAAGCGGGATGCCACTGGTGTTATGCGAGGTGGAGGGCGAACCTTTAAAAGCGGGGAGCGGGAGCTGGGTGGGGGTGGGAGATGGGGGAGGATTGAGCGGATCTTGGAGGGAGAGAGAATGGCACACTGCAGCAGGTCACCAGCTTTGCACTTACGAGCGATGTGCCCTGCCTGAAAGCAGTGAAGGCATCTCACCGGTGCAGTGCAGCTAGCCACTTTATGGCGATGGGAAAGACAGCGAAAGCACAGGCCATTAAGGTCCATCAAGTCCAGCGGGATTCCAGTGTAGGCCGGCGCTCGCAGGCGGCCGCCCATACGGCGGGAAAACCGACAAGATTTACGGCTCTGGACAGTCACCCATCCCCCCAGTGGCGTGACAGGGTCAGCAGGTGGATGGGACTTCTCCCTTTCCACGGACGCCCCGGGGATGGGATGAGGTGCTAGGGCAACGGCGGGCACGCCACAACGGACAACCTCGGCGAAGGAGGCGTCGAGCGCACGTCCCCTAGGCGGAGACACGGGAGAACCCTCCAGGTCGGAGCTTTCGACTGACAGTCAGACACGTTCCGCGCTTGCACTCGGGGGAGGTGCGGTACACAACGGACCAGCAGGCAGGGGGGTGGAGGCCATGGCGAGGGGCCCGGCGGCGGCGCCGGCCGAGGTGGCCGCCAGCGAGGGGAAGGTGGAGGTGGAAGGAGAAGGGCCTGGGGTCTTTTTGTAAGTCAAGAGTTGTTGACATGGGGGTTTTCATAGGCTTGGCATCATGCATGTTGAATGATTTGAGCATATCTTGTGTATACTTGGCTTTCTTGATAAAAGGGCCTCCGGGGTGTTGCTTGATCTCAAAGCCAAGAAAATACTCCAACTCGCCCATCATAGACATCTCGAATTTATCCATCATAAGCTTGCAAAACTCATCATTGAATTTGGTGTTAGTAGAACCAAAGATGATATCATCCACATAGAGTTGGCATATGAACAAGTCACCTCCAACCTTCTTGGTAAAAAAGGTGGGATTTATTAAACCAACATTGAACCCACGATCCACTAGAAACTCTCTAAGGTGTTCGTACCACGCACGTGGATCTTATTTAAGTCCATAGAGCGCCTTATCGAGTTTGTAGACATAATCGGGGTGGTTGGGATCCTCGAAACCCGGAGGTTGCTTGACATATACCAACTCATTAATAGGACCATTTAGGAAAGCACTTTTAACATCCATTTGTTTTAGTTTGAAATTACGGTGAGAAACATAGGCAAGCAAGATACGAATAGATTCAAGACGAGCTATGGGAGCGAAAGTTTCACCAAAATCGACACCTTTGACTTGAGAAAAGCCTTGAGCCACCAATCTCTCCTTGTTGCGAATGACGATGCCATCTTTGTCTTGCTTGTTCTTGAACACCCATTTGGTGCCGATGACGTTCTTGCAATCCTTGGGTCTTGGCACTAACTTCCACATTTTGTTGCGCTCGAACTAGTTGAATTCATCATGCATAGCTTCAAGCCAATCTTGATCTTCAAGAGCTTCATAGACTTTCTTGGGCTCAATGTGAGAGACGAAAGCATGCGCCTTGCTAAAATCTGCCAATTGCCTCCTCGTGACTACCCTACCACGAACTTGTCCAAGAATCATGTCCTCCGTGTGACCGGCACGCGCAAGGTTTTCTAGCCTTCTCTTTTCCCTACGTGCTAGCATCTCCTCCAAAGTCTCCTTGGATATAGCTTGAGCATCATCTTCATCATCGGGGTTATGTCCATCTTGCCCTTGATCTTGTTCATCAACAGGAGATGGATCTCTTATGTGTTGGGTTCTTTCACCAACATGAGTGTCTTGTCCTTGTACTTCATTGTGAGCTTGGACTTGATTGATAACTTGGCCTTGATCATGAGCTTGGCCTTGATTGTTAGCTTGGCCTTTATTGATGGAGTGATCTTGATCATTAGATTGGCCTTGATTTGTAGCTTGAGGGCTTGGTGCATCTTGTTGGGTAGCTTGTGTATCAATGGGTGTAGTCAATGGATCCACTTGATTAGATCATAGTCCTTCTCCCTCCGTCATCCGGTAACCCTCAATGGGGATTATTTCACCAATCCCCATTCTTCTTATGACGATGGGAGGAATTGCATCTCCTACAACACCATGATCTATACGCCCCCCTTGGGACCCATTATCCTCATCAAACACCACGTCTATAGCTTCTTCAACTTGTTTAGTGGACTTGTTGTAGACTCTATAGGCATGAGTGTTTTTGGCATAACCAACAAAGATACCCTCATATTATTTGGTCTCGAATTTTGACAAGCGTTTACCTCTCTTACAAATGAAGCATTTGCAACCAAAGACCTTGAAGTATGATACATCTGGCTTCTTGCCCGTGACAATCTCATAAGGAGTCTTGTTCAAGTTCTTGCGGAGATACAACCAGTTGCTAGCATGACAAGCGGTGGAAACGGCCTCGGCCCAAAAATTGTAAGGAGAATAGAATTCCGCAATCATGGTCCTTTCCGCAACCATCAGTGTCTGATTCTTCCTCTCTGACACACCATTTTGTTGAGGGGTATAGGGAGTGGAATATTGATGAGCAATCCCCTCTTCTCTAAGAAATTCCTCCACGGTGTAGTTCTTGAATTCGGAGCAATTATCGCTCCGGATAGCCATGATGCTTGCATTGTGTTGGCTCTCTACCAAAGTGATGAACTCGATGATTCTCTTTTGAGTCTCACTCTTCCTCTTGAAGAAATACACCCAACAATATCTTGAATAGTCATCCACAATCACCAAGCAATAATTCTTGCCTCCAAGACTATCATAGGATAGTGGACCAACAAGTTCCAAGTGTATGAGCTCAAGGATTCTTGAGGTGGTGATGGTGGTCTTGGTGGGGTGAGATTCTCCATATTGTTTTCCAAGTACGCAAGAGCAACACATACGATCTTTGGCAAACTTAGCATTTGTTAGTCCTAGAACATGATTGCCATTTTGAAGGTCATGCAACATCTTCATATTGGTGTGAGCTAACCGGCGATACCATAGCCAACTGTAAGGACCCCAGACCGGCAGTCTGAAACCCTACGTATGCATACATTCACGATCCCAGAAAGATCAGTCGTGAACAACATACACAGTTGGCACACAGAAATACATCATCCATTACACGAATACATAAAGGTATTACATAAAAGATCACATGATCAAGTTTAACGCAACTGCCCAAAGGGCAGGCAACTTATCAAACACAGCGGAAGACAAATAAAACACAACGTAGTTGAGCCCAAGTCACGCCTTAACCTACAGGCTGCTGACCCGGAGACGATCCTAGTTCGCAAAGCCGTCAACTCCGTACTTCTCTTCATAGATATCCTTTGGAGGCTCCTTCTCCAAATCTGATAAGTAGATACCAGGGGCGAAACCATAATGAGTACATTTGAATGTACTCAGCAAGACATCCATCATGTCACTTACTAAACATGCAAATACGCTTATATGGTGGAATAGGTGAAGGGAATATGCCCGAGAGGCAATAATAAAATGGTTATTATCTTATTCCTTGTTTATGATGAATGTTTATTTCTCATGCTAGAATTGTATTAACCGGAAACGTTGATACATGTGTGCTTAATAAACAAACAATGGTTCCTAGTAAAGCCTCTCTTTTAACTAGCTCGTTGATTAATAGATGATCAAGGTTTCCTGATCATGAACATTGGATGTTATTAATAACGGGGTCATGTCATTAGAAGAATGATGTGATGAACATATACCCAAAGAGAATATAGCAATGCGATCAAGTCATTTAGTTTACATTGTTATATCAAACATACGAAGTAACTTATTCCTTAGACCATGAGATCATGTCAATCACTGATACCGGAAGAGTGCTTTGATGGCATCAAACGTCACACCGTAACAGGGTGACTATAAAGGTGTCGTTAAGTATTCGGAAAGTATTAGTTGAGGATCATGGATCAAGAGTGGGATTTGTCCATCCAAATGACGGAGAGATATACTCTGGGCCCTCTCGGTGATATCACATCGAAACCGCTTGCAAGCACGTGATATGATCACAAAGGATGTTATATCACGGGAACGAGAAAAGAGTACTTGTCGATAACGAGATTGAACAAGGTATGGTTGATACCAATGATCGAATCTCGGACAAGTAAAATATCGCGAGACAAAGGGAATAGTTCACGGCGTTGTTGGTTCACACGATCACGAGAGTCATCGTTGAATATATAGGAGTCATCACGGATCTCCAGATCCCGCTGTTGATTATTGATCGGAGAGGAGTCTCGATCATGTCTATCTTATTCGCGAACCGTAGGGTGACACACTTAAGGTTCGATGACACATTTGAGAGGATACGGAATATCGGAGAAAAGTTTGGACAGCACCGAAATTGTTTCGGGGAATATTGAAATAGTCACCGAAATTGTTTCGAGTAATTTTGAAATAGTTCAAGGGGATTCTTATCAAATGGTTGTTAATAGATTTAACAACTAACTCAAGGGGTTATATGTTAATGTTTGTTAATGAAATTAACAAATATTAAAATAAAGAAATAAAATTGTTTTATTTATTTATTAAAGAAAACCCTTGGGATTTTGAGTGGGAATTCATGGAAGAATGAGTGGGTTGAGTGGAGACTCCACTCACATGATGAGGGAGAGGTGGAGGCAGCCAAAAATTCGTGGCTGCCATCCCCTCCTATAAAAGGAGGGGTGAGAGCTCCCTCTCCCCACACACACACTTGTGTCATCTCTTCCTCCCTCCTGCCGCTGCTCCACCACTTGTTCGTGCGCTTGGCGAAGCCCTGAGCAATGTTTTTCTCCACCACACCACGCCGTCGTGCTGCTGGAGTTCCGAGGGATCCTCTACTTCCGCGCCCCGCTGGAACGAGGGAACGGAGGTCGTCATCAACCGTACGTGTGACCGATCACGGATGCACCGCCGGATTGCGGTGCCATCTTCTCGCTATCGGGATCGGTGTGAGTACGACTACGCCAACAACGAGATTTGATCTCGTACCACTTTGAGTCTTCGAGGGTATGTGTTCTCCTTAACCCTCTTGTTGCCCGTTGCACTTCGTCTCCTAGATTAGATCTTGGCCTTTCGGGTATCTCTCGCGTAGGAAAATTTTTGTTTTCTATGCTACGTTCCCCTTCAGTGGTATCAGAGCCGGATCTATGCGTAGATGTTTTGTACGGGTAGAACACATAGGTGTATGTGGGCGTTGATGATCATGTTATTACCTCCTTGATTATTTTATGATCTTAGTGGCATAGTGGGATGAAGCGGCCCGGACTAACCTTACATGTCCACGTACATGAGACTTGTTCCATAACTGACATGCAACTTGTATTGCATAAGTGGCTTGCGGGTGTCTGTTTCTCCTACTATAGTTAAGATCTAATCTATGAAGGGTTGTTAAAAAGGTGTTTATCAACGTTGTGGTTGATGTTCGTAGGTATGAACGGTTCTATCCTCGAAAGCCCTAAGCCACGTAAAATATGCAAAAATAAATTAGAAGCGTCTAACTAGTTTTTGCTGGGCATGTGATGTGATATGGTCAATATTACAAATTTGATTATGAGATGATCTATTTTGTAAATTATTGATATACCGTAAGGTATCCATATGGTTGTCTTCTTATTGATGGACAAACAAGTTTGGGGTACCGTGGTACTTGGTACCACGCCGGTTGAATGATTGAGATCATACCATAATGCAAATGATGGAGATCAAGTGCAAGAAGGACCATATCATATCACGTTATCCTTTCATGTGATGTCTGTGATGTTGATCCTTTTTATGCATCTTGTTTTGCTTAGATAACGTTGGTAGCATTATAAGATGATCCCTCTCACTTAATATCAAGATAATAATGTGTTCTTCCTTAAGTATGCACCGTTAAGAAAGTTCGTCGTTTCGAGACACCACGTGATGATCGGGTGTGATAGACTCAACGTTCGCATACAACGGGTGTTTTCAAGCCTAGCATGTACAGACATGGCCTTGAAACACACGCAATACTACGGTTCTACTTGGCGAGCCTAGCATGTACAGACATGGCCTCGGAACACGTAACCGAAAGGTAAAGCATGAGTCATATGGATGATATGATGAACATGTCGATGTTCGCCTTTGAAGCTACATCATCTCACGTGATGATCGGTTTTGTTGTAGTGAATTTGGTTCGTGTAATCACTAAAGACGACTAAGAGGGATGTTGTTTTTGAGTGGGAGTTCATGGTTTAATTTTTGAATTAACTTGAACTTATTTATCATGAACAACCAATCAAAGTGAATTTGCACAAATTGTAGTATTCATTGGCATCTATAATTACCTTACACTTAGATTGTTAATTGAGATATAACTGTTATGATCTGGTAAATACCATTTAAGATTGGTACCGTATTAGTGAAATTTAAAATTGAGTCCTATTGTAGATTTTTGGTATTTCCTACCTAGCTCCATGTGGTTAATGATTGATTAATCTAGAGAGCAAATAATTCCTACTTAGAATCCAAAGTCATGGTTGCTTCCATATTACTTTATCTTCAAAAGAATGTTTTGTTGATCAAGGTGATTTAGGAACCGAAAAGAATTGTTTTCAGAAACAATCAAGTGAAAGATATATTGATATCTAGAAACTTATTTATGGCAACATGACTGAGTATAATTTAGCGTGACAATGTTTGCTTATATTATCTGAATATATGCAATGATTGAAGACGCTAGGTGTTTGAATATTCCAAGAAATTGGATGCTAAAAATTATCCTCTAAATTCCTTCCTTCGAGCTATAATAGCTTAATCATAAAATTGTTATGATGGGATGGATTAGAAGTATGGGTAAAGTAGTTTACCTTACTTGGAAATTGCTAAGAGTGGAATCTAGAAGAATGCTATTAATATGGTGATATTAGTAGAACAATCAAACTCAAAGTATGACTCAATGGGTGATAGTATATGACTAACACGCCAAAGAAAATGAGCTAGTAAGACTAGCATTGTTTGATGTTGAATGATTCTTCTATAAAGGAAAGGGAATATTGAAAATAGAATTACAAATAGATATATGGCAGAAAAGAAGATAACTGGAAAAGTCCAGCTCAGGAGTATATACTTGATATACAAGATATAGATGTATTACTAGTTAACAAAGTATTTTTGGTATTTTGATACCACATTGGTTGGTATGAGTTGTCATACAAAGCAACACAATGAAAGAAATACAAGGGCCTAAAAGGAACTAGTAATAGATGTGGAATCGATTATGACAAGAACATAAATAAAGTGTTATTGTGTTCATTGTCGTATCGAACCAACCAGTCAAGATTTATTTGAAGAACTTAATAATTTGTTATTTTGTTCTAGTCTTTTGTGAGAACAAATGAGATTGTTCAAACTATGATCATATTCCATAATTGATGGATATGTTAATATAAATCATGTTGGTAAAGTAAACATCTATAAGACTAAATGCTAAACGTTGCAAGACGTTGAAGAGTTTCACTTAAATTGTGACACCACCATTTTAGTTCATATCGGAAAGGAAAACATGAAGGAACTCCATATTGATGGACTTCCGGAGTCATTTTATTGACGCTTGTGAGACCTCTTCCAAAAGATGACTAGAATTCCGTTCTTAGGCCAAAGTAGAATGGACGACTAATTTAGTGGAGATTATACATATTGATGTATATAGTCCATTATGTGTAGTCATGTATGGTGGATTAATTTTTCCTTCATAAAATTCTGTCGATGATTTAAGTAGATATGTGAGTATATCTATTTAAAGGGAACAGTGTTTGACATTTTGAATTGGTTCAAAAGGTTGTTAATATGAAGTTAAAATCAATGTAACAAGATAATCAAGTATTTATGATTGGATCATAAAGGATAAAGTTTGAGTTACAAGTTTAGCAAAACATCTGAGAAGTTGCAAAATTGTTCTACAACTTATACTTCTCGAATACCCCACATTAGATTGGAGTATTCAAAAGACAAAATCAAACCCTGTTTGACATGGTAAGATTAATAAAATTGCCATTATAATTTTGTAGTTTATACATTAATGACAACCATTTTTCCACTGAAAAGAGCAGCATCATGATCCGCTGAAATTGACAACATATAAGATATGGTTTGGGTAGTGACCCGAATTGTCACTTTCTTAAATTTTGGTATGCATAGCATGTGTAAAATGTTTACAACCAAAATAGGATAAATATATGTTTATAAGGTTATCCCAAATAAAACATTGGGTATTTCTCCTATCACCGAACCAAAAGACAAATGTTGTTTGTCAGAAAGGGTTGATTTCTCGAGAAAGTAGTTCTTGCGAAACAAGTGAGTGGGAGCACAGTACAAACTCAACGAGGTTAGAGAATCTTCGTTATCATGTCAAGAGTAGCGCAGCACTGGAAGTTGTTCCGGGGTTTACTATTTTGACTAAGTAGAAGACACTACAGATGTTGTAGATACTTCAAATGAGTTTGCGAACTGTACCAGAAAAGTCCAAAAACTTTGTACTTAGAACAACTTGTGGTTTAAGTGTAAAGTGTTGTTTTGACAACAAAAGGACCTGGACCTTATAAAGGAAGCAAATGATGGGCCCTGACTTCGCAAAATTGACTATGAGTCATTATATCCGCCATAGTATCCTTGTATGAAGATCAAGTATGTGACTTGGTAGTCCTTTCGATAGGCATGATGCCTAGCGATAGCAAAAGGGTCTATATAGCGACAAAGACATGGATTTTACATCTTATTAAAATTGTACTTATCGAAAAGTTGTTTTCGACGAAGTTCAAAGAGTTAACTACTACAAGATTTTGATCTTCCGTAGTGATGCTTTAGTCTTTGCGGATAGTTCTAGCAAAAGGTTACATATTATGATATGGCAGTTGAATAACAAAACCAACTCTCCTCTCAAGGAAGTTTTATCAAGGATGTGTACTTGACACAGTCTGAGAGTTTTGTAAAATTCAAAAAGGTTGCTAGAAAGGTATGCACACTTCAATGGTTGAAGTGAGCATAGCGAAGTTGAAATCTTTACCTTAATGAAGTTATCAAAAGAGTTTGATTCCATCATGAACGATAAAGATGCTTGTAGAGTTACAAGAAATTAAGTGGGAGCGCTATGACATATTTCCAATACTTTATGTAGATGACATATGGTTGATTGGAAAATATGTATTTTAAATTAACACGGTTAATATTTTCGATTTCATATTGATGAAAGGCTTAGAAGATATTGGGCATCGATATCTATAAAAGATGGATTGACGCACCTGATATGATTGAAGCCAAATTACATAGATGAAATATTGAAGTAAGTCAATATGAAAATAACAAGAAGGAGTTCTTGTCACATGGAAAATAATTGAGAAGGATTCATGTGTTTTGACACATGATGAGCATCATTGAAATTGAGATTTCTAAGTCATGTTTCCATGCTATGTACACAACCAGATGAGTCCTATGCTATAAAATGTTATAGTAGGATAATTCATATGATGATTAGACAACAGTGGGAGAGATCCTTGTGTCATTTTAGAAATGCTAAGGATATGTTTTCCTATATAGTAATGACAAAATATTAGTTGTAATATGTTACACTAATAGTCTTGTCATTTATTCAAGTAATTTTATCTCAATTAAAATATGTGATGAACGGTAGCACAATAGGATGGAAGAAAGTTCCATGCTGGATTTGAAAGAGTTTCAAAATTAAAATATTGTGGCAGATACTACAACAAAGGCTAAAGTATATCGTTGTGTTGACAACTGATAATAAGCGTATTTTGTGTCAAGGAGTTCTTTATTGAACTTGGTGAATTTCCAAGAATGCTGAAACTATGGAGCTACATTTTCACAATGTTAGTAACATCAGTTTAAGCTGAGGAATTATGTTTTCACCAATTGACCATATATATACAAAGCCATCTCATTAGAGAATGAGTGATGCGTGTAGACGCAAAGAACATGCAAATACAATAGGACCTGAACAGTTCAGATCTTTTTGATGATGTTTACCGCATGCGAAGCATGGTAATAATACTGGTACGCCATATGTGTTAAAGTGCTTACAGACTAGATTATTGACTCTAGTGCAAGTGGGAGACTGAAGGGAATATGCCCGAGAGGCAATAATAAAATGGTTATTATCTTATTCCTTGTTTATGATGAATGTTTATTTCTCATGCTAGAATTGTATTAACCGGAAACGTTGATACATGTGTGCTTAATAAACAAACAATGGTTCCTAGTAAAGCCTCTCTTTTAACTAGCTCGTTGATTAATAGATGATCAAGGTTTCCTGATCATGAACATTGGATGTTATTAATAACGGGGTCATGTCATTAGAAGAATGATGTGATGAACATATACCCAAAGAGAATATAGCAATGCGATCAAGTCATTTAGTTTACATTGTTATATCAAACATACGAAGTAACTTATTCCTTAGACCATGAGATCATGTCAATCACTGATACCGGAAGAGTGCTTTGATGGCATCAAACGTCACACCGTAACAGGGTGACTATAAAGGTGTCGTTAAGTATTCGGAAAGTATTAGTTGAGGATCATGGATCAAGAGTGGGATTTGTCCATCCAAATGACGGAGAGATATACTCTGGGCCCTCTCGGTGATATCACATCGAAACCGCTTGCAAGCACGTGATATGATCACAAAGGATGTTATATCACGGGAACGAGAAAAGAGTACTTGTCGATAACGAGATTGAACAAGGTATGGTTGATACCAATGATCGAATCTCGGACAAGTAAAATATCGCGAGACAAAGGGAATAGTTCACGGCGTTGTTGGTTCACACGATCACGAGAGTCATCGTTGAATATATAGGAGTCATCACGGATCTCCAGATCCCGCTGTTGATTATTGATCGGAGAGGAGTCTCGATCATGTCTATCTTATTCGCGAACCGTAGGGTGACACACTTAAGGTTCGATGACACATTTGAGAGGATACGGAATATCGGAGAAAAGTTTGGACAGCACCGAAATTGTTTCGGGGAATATTGAAATAGTCACCGAAATTGTTTCGAGTAATTTTGAAATAGTTCAAGGGGATTCTTATCAAATGGTTGTTAATAGATTTAACAACTAACTCAAGGGGTTATATGTTAATGTTTGTTAATGGAATTAACAAATATTAAAATAAAGAAATAAAATTGTTTTATTTATTTATTAAAGAAAACCCTTGGGATTTTGAGTGGGAATTCATGGAAGAATGAGTGGGTTGAGTGGAGACTCCACTCACATGATGAGGGAGAGGTGGAGGCAGCCAAAAATTCGTGGCTGCCATCCCCTCCTATAAAAGGAGGGGTGAGAGCTCCCTCTCCCCACACACACACTTGTGTCATCTCTTCCTCCCTCCTGCCGCTGCTCCACCACTTGTTCGTGCGCTTGGCGAAGCCCTGAGCAATGTTTTTCTCCACCACACCACGCCGTCGTGCTGCTGGAGTTCCGAGGGATCCTCTACTTCCGCGCCCCGCTGGAACGAGGGAACGGAGGTCGTCATCAACCGTACGTGTGACCGATCACGGATGCACCGCCGGATTGCGGTGCCATCTTCTCGCTATCGGGATCGGTGTGAGTACGACTACGCCAACAACGAGATTTGATCTCGTACCACTTTGAGTCTTCGAGGGTATGTGTTCTCCTTAACCCTCTTGTTGCCCGTTGCACTTCGTCTCCTAGATTAGATCTTGGCCTTTCGGGTATCTCTCGCGTAGGAAAATTTTTGTTTTCTATGCTACGTTCCCCTTCAATAGGTAGGCTATAAATATGGTTCACTATCAATGGTGTTCATATATGATGACACCACAGTTGCAGTCAGGTTAATCTGTATCTTCGTTGAAGAAGATACTCCATAAGAAAATAAAATAATATAGTTTTATTTCTCTTGTAGATATCACATGTACAAGAGGTTTTGTAAATCTTTGTTAAAGAATATTTTCTCTTTGCAAAACTTCTTGGAATCAGTTTCCAGAATTCTTGCTTAGAGTAGAAAAGGTTTTCTTTGCAAAACATTTTGTTTTGTATAACATCATCTGGCTTTTCATCATCGACGATACCTCCACGGTATAAGTTTCCATTCCTTTCCGAACTTCCCAAGTTCAATACATCCTTTCCAAAAATTCCCTTTCAAAAACTTCCTTTTTGAAAACATTGACACAATGCTAGCTACATGGCCATTCAACTGTCCATATCCGAGGACGCGGCTTCTTCGAAAAAGTTGTACTCTGCAGAGGTGTACACATCCACCAGATCCAGTACACCTCCCGTGAACAATCACGGACTGTAACAACAGTATGTAAACATCAGGTATCTGATCATAACCATCCACTATGTTCAAGCTAGAATATGCCTATCTCTCAGTTGAGTTTTACCACATCCCCGGCACCGAGCTAATCCCCGCCAAGCCAGGATGCCTCAATTGATGCATCCGGAGGGAAAATTAATCCCACACTTTATATGTCTCCACGACATTCGGTTCAGAGGATCGCATCCCCTATAGCACATTGAGATAGCACACACTAATAAGAACAAACTTCAAGTTAAGCCCCTTGCCCATGTTGGGGTAGGGTGGCAGTACGGTAAAGGTTGTCCGGCGAAGACTAGGTTATGTGTCATTTTTGAAAAACACCATTTCCTCAAAAATGACCACTTCCACATTCCTCCGGAGAACAAGGATCCGCCTTTTCTCCGGGTTTTTCCGTAAAGCCTTTGTTTTGTAGAATCACAATTTTAGGGTGTCCACTTAGGGACTAGTAGATTTGATGGTAATAAATACCATATGGTGGCTTATGGGCTTGGTATTACCAAGTTTAACTACTGGCATGATAGTAACCTATATACTAGCATAGTAGTAATAGCCACATCAAAAATAGTTTTGATAATCAAGTTTTTGTAAAACTTCAGAGGTAAAACATGCATGATAGATAATGATAAGTATTGTATCAGCAAGCATCAGGATGGCTTGCCTGGTATCTCTTGTGTCCCTGGTTGTTGGAGTGACTGGAACTTGAAACAGATCTTCACGACACTTCCTTCCTCTTCGTTTTCTAACGTCGTAAAAGGAATAAAGGACACACATTCAGAACCAATCAAGGCAAGCAACCATACATAACAATACATACAGCAAGGAAATCTAATAATAACAAAATCACTCAATTATTAATTGAGGCAAACAATCAAACAATCCTACTTGGCAGAAATGCCATTTAATAAGACAACTTAAGGTTGGAGGAACATATCTCACAACCTTAATATCATGGATTCAGTGGGTGTGCCACTCTCATACCAAGATATTAATAAACCCAAAATAAACTTAGTTTCACAAAGGTGAGACTACTAAAAGTATATAAAACATGCACAAAAATAATCATGGCAATGGGTCTATCAACCACACCACAAAAAGAACAAGGTAGCTATCCTACTAAGTCTAAATTCACATCAAGAATAAATAAGACACATGTTTTGAAAAAGTTACTTTTACAAATCAGTGAGTCTACACAAGTGTAACAAGGTAATATACTCATCACAAAACACACAGTTTCTCATAGTGAGAACAATAGAAATAATGGCTAAAAAGGAGGAATCCTATAGACATGTTTCTACTAAAAGTTTGCTATGCAAGCATGCATAACAAGTAAAGTACTAAAATGCAAACAAGGAACCATGTTATCATAATGGGAAATGAAAACATGTCCTTATGCAAGGATACACAATTATCTACCAAACACAAGTTGGCAGGAAAATTAATTCAACACAAAAACTGCTAAGGAAACTAGTACTACTCAAACATGAAGAATCAATGGATGAATTTCAATCAAGTAATTGAAATACAACCAGAGGGTCCATGTCATAAAAACAGGAGTGAAAAACATCTATACTTGCTATAACAAAAATATCCCATTTAGCAAAACAATGCATCAATTTGCAGGGCAACTCCTACATACTAGTAGTAATAAAAAGGGCATTACTAGAGGAATCAAACAACAATCCAAAGATGTATTTTTCCTAGCAAGCCACACATGATTACAACCACTTACAAATAGAAGCATACCCATTTTTGTTTAGCACAAAAATTCCCAAAGCAAAAATACTAAGCACTCATTAGTTATAGAACTATATGAAAGAAATACATCTAGTTTGGGGAAATAATGTTTCCACCAAAAATGCAATGAAACCAGTGGGTGTTCCACTAGCATAACAAGGCATTAAGAGGTCACAAAGCCTCTGGTCATACTTGACAAAAATTAGCAAAAACCTAAACTAGCACCTAGTGCAATAACAATACTAGCAGAAAATAATAGGGTGCTTAAATAAGCAAGGCAATGCTACTCATGCTATTATTTTCACACAAGTGAAAACTTTAGGGGTCAAGTACTCATAACAACCTTATCAAAATGCTACTGGTCCTATGAATACAACATAAAAATATGTGGCTACTCAACCACAAATATTGTGCTAAAAATTCTACACATGACAGAATTTTTCCAAACATTTTCATAGTCATGACAAAACTACTCATGCTTCTCTACCAACTCAAATGCAAGCTAGCAGAGGTGATACTAACAAAATATAAGTACCAACATGGTACTGAATCTAATATCTCAACACAATAATTCAATCACTTGCACACAAATTAATCAATCAAAAATTATATGCAAGAATTAAACTAGAGATAAAACATATGCTACTAATATAAATCCTATTTCTTCTCCACTCAAGTCCACACAATCTAACATGCTAAAATAGTTAAGTAACACTTAGAAAACAAGTTCACACAACTTATACATGCTAGAAAACAATATTGCAACACAAAAATATCATCACACAAATTAAATAGCTAAAATGCCAAAATGGCAGAAACAAGCATTTTAAAGATCTGTCCACCAAAATTTCTATGATGCTCTAAAAATTAAACCCTTCTAGGTTTGGATAGTCCTAAACATATACAAGACCATCCAATTGAGTTTGCATCAAAAATCATTTTTAATTATTTTATAAAAATCACCAAAGTGCTCTCTGGTGTTTTACCAAATTGCATGCCATTTCAAAAATACAATGAATTTGGAAACGAGGTTAAATGCTCCTATTAGGAAATTTCAAGGTCTTTCCAATGCAATTGGCCTCACTTCATTCTGAGTTGTAAAATAAAAATGGTGCTCATTTTGGTGTTTCTGGTACCTGTTTCCAAATCATTTTTCATTTCAAATCTATTCATCCAAATGTAGATCTACAACTTGGAGATGGTTTAGAATTAGTTGAGGTACCACTGTAAATTTTAGTTTGGTCAAATTCATATGTTAAGTAGGTTTTTAGATCCAAAAGCAAACATGGTAGTTTCTGTAAAAATAAAAATGGAAAAATCAAAAGAGGATGGGCCAGATCCACAATGGGCCGGCCAGATCCACATCTACCGCGGCGGGATCTAGCCTGTGCCGCTGACTCGCGGGCCAGCCGGCCACGCGGGCAGCCACGCGGGCAGATCCGGCCCCACCGGCAGGTTCAACTTATTCCGCGCGGGTCCAGGGCTGATGCGAGCGTGACATCGTCGCTGCGTCACCCGCCGGCGGCAACAACTCCGGCGATCTCGAACTCGACGCAAACGTGCACACTTTCGCGAAACAAAAACACCTGCGAGATGCTAACGACGAGGGGATTCATCTAGGGGATGTTTCGTTTCCTCGGAGCAACCGGATAATGGACGGCGACGATGCGCGGCGGCGGCCGGACGGCGAAGACGGCGCGGCCACGAATTAGGAGGAGAGGGAGAGGGGAAATGGGTCGGGGGGATTCCCCTGCTCACCTTGAACGCAATGGAGTGCTCGGCTAGGGCGGGGAAGGGCCGAGGCGACCGGAATACCTCGCCGGAGTTCCGTCGGCCCCGAAGACAAAATCGGACGGCGTGGACTCTACGAGTCGTCCCACCCCGATTCCCCTGGCACCTAGTACCACCACGACGAGGCGGATCCCATGGTACCAACGGCGACCGGCGGCGTGCTCCCTATCGTCCGAATCGACGGCGAGGGTTTCGGCTAGGGTTCCGATTTGAGAGCTTTTTGAGGAGAGAGAGAGAGAACTTCGAGGGGAGGGGAGAGAGGAGGCATGGGGCAGACAATGCACATGGGGGGCCTCTTATCCCCAAGGATTGCTTCTAGTCGAAGCCATGGAGTAGGGGTTCTGTTTTCTACAGAGAGCCTAGGTTGAAGATGACTCGGATTTCATTTAGGTCCCTGCAAGTTTACAAATTGGTCCCTGTCTTCTCTGTAAAAGGTTGTTTTCACTAGGAAAACAAAGTCAAAATTTAAATTCCTTTTGCCCAAAATTCTTATTAGTTGAGATGTACAACTTATATGAAAATTGGCTCAATTAGATAAACTTGATAATTCAAAGTTGTTCAAATTTTTAATTCTTACATAAATGGACATTGAATTTATTAACCTACTTAGGAGCTTCCAAAAATGATAATTTTTGGCACACATTCCTTATTTGATGTGTTCCTTATGTGGTAGAAAATTCAAGTCATTTTGAGTTACTTCATAGAACAAACTTGTTCAAATTTCAAAAAGGTGCTGTTAAGAAAACAGGGGTTTTTGGCAACTTAAATTATTCAAAAACTTGTGCCCTTCTGGTTTTCATCCTCATTTATGATATAGAGCATGTGGTATTTATTTCATGGCATTTGGAAAAAGTTTTTAGAACAAACTTGTTCAAAATCCCAAATGTTGCTGTGGAGAAAAATCATGTTTTAAGGGCTTTAAAGGAATCAATTTTTGGTCTCCTCTTGTGTGTGTTCCTTATTTGATATAAGGAAGCAATGGTATGAATTTCAGATCATTTGATGGAAGTTTCCAGAAGTAACTTGTTTTAGTTTTCTGTTTCTGGAAATATTGGAATTTCTATTTAATAAGGCACTTGGCTTTTCTTTAACAATGCTTTGCCAAAATATTTATGTGACTAGAGATAGCAAGTCAATTCTCTCCAATACCTTTGTTTTTAATCTTGCAAGGTTGGAAAAACATTTGATAATATTTTGGTGAAGCATTTAAGAATGCCTCTTTTTCTGATAATCTTTTTAGGGAAATTTATTAAGTGTTTCCTCTTTCTTAATTTAGGTCTAGGAATAATATTCAACAAGTATGAGGTTCATAAGATGTCTTTGGAAAACTCTTTGATCAATATTTACTTAAGAAAATATTGTCAAAGTCATTGGAACAATATGTTGAATATTTTTATCCCTGGAACAATATGTTGAATATTTTTAGTTCACTGCTTTGCTATCCTTTTAAGTTTGCAAGTTTATATAATTAGTTTGTTTGGTTGCACTTAAACAACCACAACCAAGGTTTATTAGTCAAGCAATTAGCAAAACAACTGTGTTAACAGGTATTCCAAAATTGGGATGTGACAGGTCTTCCCCCCTTAAAAAGAATCTCGTCCCCGAGATTCACAAGCGAGGACTAAGGGAGGGCCAACAAACACAATGTTAGTGTTGGAGTGCAGGTGCTTCCCCCCTTTGACTTTTCTTGGGAGGAGGGTTACTCCGCTAAATTAGCAAATTCTTCAAAAAAAATCTTTAGCTATCAATTTACTCAACCGCCAAATTTTAAAAATTTCTGATAACGTCACTACTGCCAACTAGTTCCTTTTAGTGCAGAACTACCTGGAAAAGTACCGTCAATTATTTCATGAGTTTCTAGCTAAATCCCACATATTACATACCACATATGGAGTGGTGTACCACTCTCATAACAAGGTATATAAAAAGCTAAAAATATAGCTTGTGGGTGCAAAGGTTAGGTTGCTAAGGTAAAATAAACAGACAGAATAATACCCATGGCAGTGGGTATTACTCACCACAAGCAACTATCACTTAATGTGTTCATGATTTTAGTTGGATGTTTTAGTGTCATAAGATACTCTTAATCACAATCATAACACAAGTATAAACTCATGCTAAGGTAAAACATGTAAACAAAACCCAATAAGCAAGCAAACCACACCACAGATGAATAGACTATTTATTCACTAGGTTATTGTTTATTAGAGGTTTTGGAATCCATCAATCATGAACAATTAGCAAACAACCAGTAGCTAAAAACCAATTAATTCAATCATAAAGGTACTCTGAAATACCATCTTTACACAAGATGAAACTCCTATTTCACAGGCATAAAAACAGGACTGCACAAATAACACACTAGTATGAAAAATCTACACCAGCATGCTATAAGAGATAATCATATCCTATAACCATAGAACATGAAACTAAATAATTCATGGCATGATAACAGAAGTAATAACTTCCTAAACATGCTATATCAATACATATACTCATAAAATAAAAAGAAGTTAATACTAGAGCAAAAATCACCCTTTTCTAGTGGTGAAACTAGTTTCACTCTAGAGAAGCAAACAATGCTATCATGATGTTTAAACTTAAACAAGCAATTCATGAATATAAGTGTACCTAATAACAGTACACAAAACTTACTCATGTTAGTAAGCACAACATCAAAACAATCCCATGAAACAACTATTAAACATGCATAAATTAATTCTAGCAATTTATGTTTTTCTTAAACAATTACTAGCAAACAAGCAAGGTATAACTCACACAACCAGTAGCTATGCAATTAATGAAAAGTTATCTAAACCTTCTCAAAAATCCATACACTCAATTTAAAATCATTCACAAACAATCTACCAATCAAGAGGAATTTATTTTATTTGCGAACAATTTAATTCCAGCACACGATAGTGAGACATTTCTTAGCATGATACCCCTAAGGAATATTATGCTAACAAAAGGATCACACCTAAACATATTAGTATTCACTAATAAGAAATAAAATTCTCACTTGCATAAGTGAAAAGAAACAATTATATTTTCCATGGTGGAAAATAGAAATCAATCACATAGTGAAACATGCTATTTTTACACATGTGTATGGTTGGGGATTTTCATCCTCAAGCCAAAACTCAATGGGACCAGTGGGCTATGGCCTACTAATACCAAGGCAAAAATAGGTACTAAGCCTCTGGTTACTCATGAAAAACTTTGCATACTAGATAAAAATATAAGGCTATTTAATCTAGTGAAGCAATACTAGTGCATACTGATAGCAATGATTACACATGCTTTACTATGAAGAGACATGCAAGCTAACATAGGTACAAGCATCAAAACATCAGTACCTAAATGGTACTGGACTCCAATAAACATAGCACAAAATTTTATGAAAGCATTCACACAAAGATCTAGCTCTCACAATACTTCCAGATAAATAAACTAGAAGGTGACAAATGCTATTTCATTTTGATTCGAGTTTCCAATCATGCACACACTTTCTAGGGTATATTTATTGTAACAAAACAATATAATAACAAGTCCTAACAACTCCATATAAGGTAGGAAGCAAGATTGAACAAAACACAAATTTATTTCAATCAAGAGCACACAAAGAAACAACAACAGGAAAACTGCTGTTTTCTAGATCTATCATTACCATTCCATCGTTCACTTAATTTCTAAACCCCGAATTTCATAGTAACTACAATGTCTTATTAAAATTTGGTTTCCAAAGTAGATACACATGATATCCTATTGACTAGTAAACGAATAGGTCATCATCTTATTTTCTCGTGACTTCACCTTTTTACCACTTGATTAAAAAGTGTCGTAAGTCACTTAATTCTTTGGTTTAGAAAGAGTTGTCAGTAGTTCGCATGCTTTGGTTATGTGTCAACCTAAGATTAGGCAAAGCATGTTAGTCTTTTTAGCTTTCTTTTTAATCATGTTTGTCCGACAAGATACGACTAGCGTCATCGTACGTCGAATATTGAATTGTGCTCTTTGGATTGGCTTTTTAGGGGGTTGTGCATCATGGCATGTGGAGACTTCTTTTGCACTTTTCTCCATAGGAGGGAGGTATATAACTTTTTTTTTTAAAAAGGTATTTCTCTTGTTTGGTATTTTAAAAGGAACATAAAAAGGTGCTACATTTAGCCAACATGGTAAAACGAGTCTTTTGCAAACAGACAAAACATAGAGGTTTTTGTCAGTATTGGTTGGTTTTCTTCACGCCTTTTCTTCTTTGAGGGGTGTCATTGTTGGAGCTTTAACTGTTGGGGCGCATCACTGGTAGCAATGCTATCATCTCGTGTGGCTTGATGGTCCTCTATTTAGGCCCAACGGTGCTTTCATTGATTGTGAGGGAGATGGTGGTGGTTCACGACGGGTCGCATTATGAAGCGAAAACAAGTATAAGTCTAAGCAACAAATTCTTGTTTTTGAATACTATACAAACATTTTTGCTTGCAAAAATTTAACACGAGGCGATTCAAAAACAAGAGCGGGGCAAGCACAAATCTGTAAATTTTGAGCATCCCACAAACATAAAGAAGCCTAGATGAACCAAATTCTACACCACACAATAGCACAAAGTCCTACGGACACACATAAGCAAGCCAAAACACACAAGCAAGGCTCCATTGGAGCTACGTCGGGGGAAACGACTCATGGGGTAATCGCTAAATTACTCCAAACTAGACTAATCCAAAAATCCTAGAAGTGGCTGAAGAACTATATCTACTTCTGACCATCATCACTGTAGATCTAGGAAATTATTTTGGTCTTCTCGGGACATCGGCAAGTATACAAGTTTCTGGATAGAAACAAGATAATAGAAGTAAAGTTTTGATAAAACCTTTAACTGAGAGAGGTAAAACAATGCAACAATCTGTTTTTGAAACCCCAACTATTTTCTGGACAGAAAACTTCAAAGACGAGAGATGTTTCAAAAACAGAGCGGAGCAGTTGCAAACAAGTAAGAAATAAACTCTTAACCGAGAGAGATACCAATTCTGTAAGGCCCGCCCTTCGAACCACTGTTCAAGGACGCCCTTGATATGCATTTAGAATCTTTTGAGAAGATCAGAAGGAGGGGAAAATATACTAAAAATCCCTTAGATAAAAATAATGCACATAGTAAATGGGTTTTTACTCAAAAAATACTTTTCTTTCCTATCTAACGTCCATGCTAACTAAGGTCTCCTAAGGTCAGGATGGCTCTGATACCAACTCTGTAAGGACCCCAGACCGGCAGTCTGAAACCCTACGTATGCATACATTCACGATCCCAGAAAGATCAGTCGTGAACAACATACACAGTTGGCACACAGAAATACATCATCCATTACACGAATACATAAAGGTATTACATAAAAGATCACATGATCAAGTTTAACGCAACTGCCCAAAGGGCAGGCAACTTATCAAACACAGCGGAAGACAAATAAAACACAACGTAGTTGAGCCCAAGTCACGCCTTAACCTACAGGCTGCTGACCCGGAGACGATCCTAGTTCGCAAAGCCGTCAACTCCGTACTTCTCTTCATAGATATCCTTTGGAGGCTCCTTCTCCAAATCTGATAAGTAGATACCAGGGGCGAAACCATAATGAGTACATTTGAATGTACTCAGCAAGACATCCATCATGTCACTTACTAAACATGCAAATATGCTTATATGGTGGAATAGGTAGGCTATAAATATGGTTCACTATCAATGGTGTTCATATATGATGACACCACAGTTGCAGTCAGGTTAATCTGTATCTTCGTTGAAGAAGATACTCCATAAGAAAATAAAATAATATAGTTTTATTTCTCTTGTAGATATCACATGTACAAGAGGTTTTGTAAATCTTTGTTAAAGAATATTTTCTCTTTGCAAAACTTCTTGGAATCAGTTTCCAGAATTCTTGCTTAGAGTAGAAAAGGTTTTCTTTGCAAAACATTTTGTTTTGTATAACATCATCTGGCTTTTCATCATCGACGATACCTCCACGGTATAAGTTTCCATTCCTTTCCGAACTTCCCAAGTTCAATACATCCTTTCCAAAAATTCCCTTTCAAAAACTTCCTTTTTGAAAACATTGACACAATGCTAGCTACATGGCCATTCAACTGTCCATATCCGAGGACGCGGCTTCTTCGAAAAAGTTGTACTCTGCAGAGGTGTACACATCCACCAGATCCAGTACACCTCCCGTGAACAATCACGGACTGTAACAACAGTATGTAAACATCAGGTATCTGATCATAACCATCCACTATGTTCAAGCTAGAATATGCCTATCTCTCAGTTGAGTTTTACCACATCCCCGGCACCGAGCTAATCCCCGCCAAGCCAGGATGCCTCAATTGATGCATCCGGAGGGAAAATTAATCCCACACTTTATATGTCTCCACGACATTCGGTTCAGAGGATCGCATCCCCTATAGCACATTGAGATAGCACACACTAATAAGAACAAACTTCAAGTTAAGCCCCTTGCCCATGTTGGGGTAGGGTGGCAGTACGGTAAAGGTTGTCCGGCGAAGACTAGGTTATGTGTCATTTTTGAAAAACACCATTTCCTCAAAAATGACCACTTCCACATTCCTCCGGAGAACAAGGATCCGCCTTTTCTCCGGGTTTTTCCGTAAAGCCTTTGTTTTGTAGAATCACAATTTTAGGGTGTCCACTTAGGGACTAGTAGATTTGATGGTAATAAATACCATATGGTGGCTTATGGGCTTGGTATTACCAAGTTTAACTACTGGCATGATAGTAACCTATATACTAGCATAGTAGTAATAGCCACATCAAAAATAGTTTTGATAATCAAGTTTTTGTAAAACTTCAGAGGTAAAACATGCATGATAGATAATGATAAGTATTGTATCAGCAAGCATCAGGATGGCTTGCCTGGTATCTCTTGTGTCCCTGGTTGTTGGAGTGACTGGAACTTGAAACAGATCTTCACGACACTTCCTTCCTCTTCGTTTTCTAACGTCGTAAAAGGAATAAAGGACACACATTCAGAACCAATCAAGGCAAGCAACCATACATAACAATACATACAGCAAGGAAATCTAATAATAACAAAATCACTCAATTATTAATTGAGGCAAACAATCAAACAATCCTACTTGGCAGAAATGCCATTTAATAAGACAACTTAAGGTTGGAGGAACATATCTCACAACCTTAATATCATGGATTCAGTGGGTGTGCCACTCTCATACCAAGATATTAATAAACCCAAAATAAACTTAGTTTCACAAAGGTGAGACTACTAAAAGTATATAAAACATGCACAAAAATAATCATGGCAATGGGTCTATCAACCACACCACAAAAACAACAAGGTAGCTATCCTACTAAGTCTAAATTCACATCAAGAATAAATAAGACACATGTTTTGAAAAAGTTACTTTTACAAATCAGTGAGTCTACACAAGTGTAACAAGGTAATATACTCATCACAAAACACACAGTTTCTCATAGTGAGAACAATAGAAATAATGGCTAAAAAGGAGGAATCCTATAGACATGTTTCTACTAAAAGTTTGCTATGCAAGCATGCATAACAAGTAAAGTACTAAAATGCAAACAAGGAACCATGTTATCATAATGGGAAATGAAAACATGTCCTTATGCAAGGATACACAATTATCTACCAAACACAAGTTGGCAGGAAAATTAATTCAACACAAAAACTGCTAAGGAAACTAGTACTACTCAAACATGAAGAATCAATGGATGAATTTCAATCAAGTAATTGAAATACAACCAGAGGGTCCATGTCATAAAAACAGGAGTGAAAAACATCTATACTTGCTATAACAAAAATATCCCATTTAGCAAAACAATGCATCAATTTGCAGGGCAACTCCTACATACTAGTAGTAATAAAAAGGGCATTACTAGAGGAATCAAACAACAATCCAAAGATGGATTTTTCCTAGCAAGCCACACATGATTACAACCACTTACAAATAGAAGCATACCCATTTTTGTTTAGCACAAAAATTCCCAAAGCAAAAATACTAAGCACTCATTAGTTATAGAACTATATGAAAGAAATACATCTAGTTTGGGGAAATAATGTTTCCACCAAAAATGCAATGAAACCAGTGGGTGTTCCACTAGCATAACAAGGCATTAAGAGGTCACAAAGCCTCTGGTCATACTTGACAAAAATTAGCAAAAACCTAAACTAGCACCTAGTGCAATAACAATACTAGCAGAAAATAATAGGGTGCTTAAATAAGCAAGGCAATGCTACTCATGCTATTATTTTCACACAAGTGAAAACTTTAGGGGTCAAGTACTCATAACAACCTTATCAAAATGCTACTGGTCCTATGAATACAACATAAAAATATGTGGCTACTCAACCACAAATATTGTGCTAAAAATTCTACACATGACAGAATTTTTCCAAACATTTTCATAGTCATGACAAAACTACTCATGCTTCTCTACCAACTCAAATGCAAGCTAGCAGAGGTGATACTAACAAAATATAAGTACCAACATGGTACTGAATCTAATATCTCAACACAATAATTCAATCACTTGCACACAAATTAATCAATCAAAAATTATATGCAAGAATTAAACTAGAGATAAAACATATGCTACTAATATAAATCCTATTTCTTCTCCACTCAAGTCCACACAATCTAACATGCTAAAATAGTTAAGTAACACTTAGAAAACAAGTTCACACAACTTATACATGCTAGAAAACAATATTGCAACACAAAAATATCATCACACAAATTAAATAGCTAAAATGCCAAAATGGCAGAAACAAGCATTTTAAAGATCTGTCCACCAAAATTTCTATGATGCTCTAAAAATTAAACCCTTCTAGGTTTGGATAGTCCTAAACATATACAAGACCATCCAATTGAGTTTGCATCAAAAATCATTTTTAATTATTTTATAAAAATCACCAAAGTGCTCTCTGGTGTTTTACCAAATTGCGTGCCATTTCAAAAATACAATGAATTTGGAAACGAGGTTAAATGCTCCTATTAGGAAATTTCAAGGGCTTTCCAATGCAATTGGCCTCACTTCATTCTGAGTTGTAAAATAAAAATGGTGCTCATTTTGGTGTTTCTGGTACCTGTTTCCAAATCATTTTTCATTTCAAATCTATTCATCCAAATGTAGATCTACAACTTGGAGATGGTTTAGAATTAGTTGAGGTACCACTGTAAATTTTAGTTTGGTCAAATTCATATGTTAAGTAGGTTTTTAGATCCAAAAGCAAACATGGTAGTTTCTGTAAAAATAAAAATGGAAAAATCAAAAGAGGATGGGCCAGATCCACAATGGGCCGGCCAGATCCACATCTACCGCGGCGGGATCTAGCCTGTGCCGCTGACTCGCGGGCCAGCCGGCCACGCGGGCAGCCACGCGGGCAGATCCGGCCCCACCGGCAGGTTCAACTTATTCCGCGCGGGTCCAGGGCTGATGCGAGCGTGACATCGTCGCTGCGTCACCCGCCGGCGGCAACAACTCCGGCGATCTCGAACTCGACGCAAACGTGCACACTTTCGCGAAACAAAAACACCTGCGAGATGCTAACGACGAGGGGATTCATCTAGGGGATGTTTCGTTTCCTCGGAGCAACCGGATAATGGACGGCGACGATGCGCGGCGGCGGCCGGACGACGAAGACGGCGCGGCCACGAATTAGGAGGAGAGGGAGAGGGGAAATGGGTCGGGGGGATTCCCCTGCTCACCTTGAACGCAATGGAGTGCTCGGCTAGGGCGGGGAAGGGCCGAGGCGACCGGAATACCTCGCCGAAGTTCCGTCGGCCCCGAAGACAAAATCGGACGGCGTGGACTCTACGAGTCGTCCCACCCCGATTCCCCTGGCACCTAGTACCACCACGACGAGGCGGATCCCATGGTACCAACGGCGACCGGCGGCGTGCTCCCTATCGTCCGAATCGACGGCGAGGGTTTCGGCTAGGGTTCCGATTTGAGAGCTTTTTGAGGAGAGAGAGAGAGAACTTCGAGGGGAGGGGAGAGAGGAGGCATGGGGCAGACAATGCACATGGGGGGCCTCTTATCCCCAAGGATTGCTTCTAGTCGAAGCCATGGAGTAGGGGTTCTGTTTTCTACAGAGAGCCTAGGTTGAAGATGACTCGGATTTCATTTAGGTCCCTGCAAGTTTACAAATTGGTCCCTGTCTTCTCTGTAAAAGGTTGTTTTCACTAGGAAAACAAAGTCAAAATTTAAATTCCTTTTTCCCAAAATTCTTATTAGTTGAGATGTACAACTTATATGAAAATTGGCTCAATTAGATAAACTTGATAATTCAAAGTTGTTCAAATTTTTAATTCTTACATAAATGGACATTGAATTTATTAACCTACTTAGGAGCTTCCAAAAATGATAATTTTTGGCACACATTCCTTATTTGATGTGTTCCTTATGTGGTAGAAAATTCAAGTCATTTTGAGTTACTTCATAGAACAAACTTGTTCAAATTTCAAAAAGGTGCTGTTAAGAAAACAGGGGTTTTTGGCAACTTAAATTATTCAAAAACTTGTGCCCTTCTGGTTTTCATCCTCATTTATGATATAGAGCATGTGGTATTTATTTCATGGCATTTGGAAAAAAGTTTGTAGAACAAACTTGTTCAAAATCCCAAATGTTGCTGTGGAGAAAAATCATGTTTTAAGGGCTTTAAAGGAATCAATTTTTGGTCTCCTCTTGTGTGTGTTCCTTATTTGATATAAGGAAGCAATGGTATGAATTTCAGATCATTTGATGGAAGTTTCCAGAAGTAACTTGTTTTAGTTTTCTGTTTCTGGAAATATTGGAATTTCTATTTAATAAGGCACTTGGCTTTTCTTTAACAATGCTTTGCCAAAATATTTATGTGACTAGAGATAGCAAGTCAATTCTCTCCAATACCTTTGTTTTTAATCTTGCAAGGTTGGAAAAACATTTGATAATATTTTGGTGAAGCATTTAAGAATGCCTCTTTTTCTGATAATCTTTTTAGGGAAATTTATTAAGTGTTTCCTCTTTCTTAATTTAGGTCTAGGAATAATATTCAACAAGTATGAGGTTCATAAGATGTCTTTGGAAAACTCTTTGATCAATATTTACTTAAGAAAATATTGTCAAAGTCATTGGAACAATATGTTGAATATTTTTATCCCTGGAACAATATGTTGAATATTTTTAGTTCACTGCTTTGCTATCCTTTTAAGTTTGCAAGTTTATATAATTAGTTTGTTTGGTTGCACTTAAACAACCACAACCAAGGTTTATTAGTCAAGCAATTAGCAAAACAACTGTGTTAACAGGTATTCCAAAATTGGGATGTGACACCAACCCACATCAACTTTATCCATTAGGCATGTCCCGGTACACGTGTCTCCTTTAGAGAAGTCCACTACATACATGTCGTTCTCGACATGCCCAACAAAGGCTACTTTAAGAGTCGTTTCCCAAGTGACAATCACATTCTCTTTATTAAAGAACGAGGTAAAGCCACAATTTGCAAGTTGAAGTACCGACGTGAGATTGTAACCAAGGGACTCGACTAGGAGAACATTCTCAATTGATAAATCATTTAAGATAACTACCTTGCCTCACCCCAATACCTTTAGCTCGGAGTTATCACCAATAGTGACGCAATTGAGATGAGGTGATGGAGGATTAAGATCACTCATTGTGTCCTTGCTTCCGGTCATATGTTGGGATGCACCACTATCCACCGTCCATTTTCCCGACCCGGAAGCACTTCCCTACAATAGATTAGTTTCTTTATTTAGGTACCGATCGTTGAATGGGTTCTCTTTTGTTAGCAACAAGGGTCTTTGTAACCCAAATAGTCCAATGATAGTCATCACCATAAGAAGTACCAACATATTTAGCATACACATGACCATCTCTAGATTTCATAAGAACATAAGATGGATTATATTTGCCTGCAAAGTCATTATGAGTGGTGGTCCCCCTAGAGGTCTCACCACCCACAATGGTGTTGGTCTCCTTCTCTTTGATCACCTCGCCGTCTTTCACAAAGTTTACTTCTTGTGAAGGATAGGTGACCTTCTTCTTGTTCTTCTCGTACTTCTTCCTTGACTTAGCAACATAGCAAAGTACCTCCTTTCCATTCTTGACTCTTTGAGGAATCATCACCTCATTGAGAGTCTTCTCACTTCCTACCAGATAAGTTGCATCACAAGAATTGCTAGGCAAAATACCAATGCTATTAGATGAAGAGGACATGACTTGCTTATTTTATTGTTGATCTAGGAGATTGTCACGAGATTTGGTTAGCTTGTCATGAATTTATTTAAGAGACGTGAACTCCTTTTCTAGTTTTTCATGACGAGCAACAAGTTCCTCGTGAGAAATTCCTAGCTTCAACTCTTAATTTTCAAGTGTTTTAACAAGAGCAAGAGATTGTTCATTATCCTTCCTAAGCTTAGATACACTCATAGAAAAAGTCTCTTCAAGACTAGATATTTTTTCATCAAGAGAGGCTCTAATGGTACGCTCATTTTCAAGAGCCTTTTTAAGCTCTTTATCATTGCAAGAGTGACCTCCATGGCTTTCCAAGGTCATGATAATTTCTTCCTTTTCATCTACAAGAGAGTTAGCATCATCAAGTTTCCGCAAAAGGACATTCACTTTCTCTTTAGTCTCACCTTTGAGGCTAGCTAACCAAATTCTTAGTTCCTTTGCCTCACTATCTTCCTCACAAGAATTTTCAACACAATCCAATAATGAAGGAGGATTAGTGACAATGGCTTTGGAGTTGGGAGAGCATACCTAAGTGGCTTTTTCCATAAGACATGTAGGTCGGATAGCCGCAATCTTATTGGGGGATTCAAATAGAGAGACTGATGGAGATGAGGCGGTAGCTATGGCAACATGGGCTACACCTACCACTTCATATTCTCATTCATCTCCGGAGATATAGGTTTCCAACACCTCCCCTTCTTGAACATAAAGATCCCTTGGCACTCTTCTATCAAAGTTCTTGTTTTGTGGAGCCTTGGCCTTGTTTTTGCGAACAAGTTTGCCTTCATTTTCTTCTCTTGGCTCAAAAGGGCACTCCTTCACGAAGTGGTTTGCACTTCCACAATTGTAGCATGTCCTTGGTCACTCCCCCTTCTTCTTGTAGTTCTTGTTTCTAGGAGGTCTTGGAGAGCCGGCCTTGTGAGTTTCCCATCTCTTCCAATATCTGTGCATGGCAAGGGCAATGCACTTGTGAGCACCCGTGTAAGTGTCCTCATAGTCTTCCTCATCATCATCATCCTCTTCAACTTCTTCAACTCGAGCAATTGCCTTTGACTTAAAAGCTAGATTGGGTGACTTTCACATTCCTCTAGAGCGATCAAGAGCATCATCCGCACTCTTGTGTGATAAGGATATGACGATGAACTCGCTAAGAACACCAATGGAGTTGAGGGAATTGTAGTCCGCTCTTGTCCGTATGCTAGTGGAGAGGTTCTTCTCGAAGGGTGTAGTTGCTTTGATGAACTTGCTCTTTATCCACTCATCGGAGATCTCTTCTTTTCCAAAGTCCCTCAAAAGATTGGCAAGGGTGACAACTATTCTATATAGCTCCTCGGGGGACTCATTCTCTTGCATAACAAAGTTCTCGGACTTGTCAATGGCCATATCATACTTGGATGATTGGATGCTTGCATTCCCTTGAAACAAAGTATCAAGCTTGTCCCAAGCTTCCTTGGCGGTCTTGCAACCACGAACGTGAGTGAGATGATCCCTTGGAAGAGCCTTTTGAATGATGACAAGGGAGGTCCTATTGACTTGAGATTCCACATCCTCCCTAGGGGTCAAGTTGCTTGGTCATGGGAATGGAAACCATGGACCACACTCCTCCAAAAGGCGGTGCACGAGCCAGAAATATGTGACTCCATTTCAAGCTTCCAAGAAGAGAATTCATTAGTGTTAAGCATGGGAGGAAGTCCAACATTAAGAATGTGTGGCATTAAAACAATTGGATGGATGGAGTCATAATTTTGAGGTGGTGGAACTTTTGAGTTGGACCCCGAACCATTATCCGTTTGAGACCTGGAGCCTCCGGAATTCTCCTTTGCCTTAGCTTTTTGTGCGGCTTTCGCCTTAGCTTTGGCAATGCTATCTTCGATTTTGGTGTCGTCCGGAATAGTTTCCTCTTTTGAAATTTCCTCATTGGAGACATGGGGAGAATTCACGTGCCCCTTAGATTTACCCATCATGTTCTCCAACATCCTCTTGATGGAAGAAACCTCCGAGCTAACACTAGAGCTAACCTTGGACAATTGGGTTTGTATGGTTACAACCGTTGTCCCTAGGTTAGCTATAGTCTCGGCCATTTTGGAGAGCTCCTCCTTAGAAGATTCGGGATCATCTCCGTTGGCCATCATACTCTTAGGAGGTTAAGACCGATATAAGATCCGAGGCTCTGATAGCAATTGAAAGTACACTATGGTCAACTAGAGGGGGGTGAATAGGTGACCTACCAATTTTAATCCCTTTTCACTTTTAGATGGGCTTTAGCAAGTAAACAACTAGGTTATCTAGATGTGCAACTAGATAGATGTAACATCCCAAGTATGAAAACCTACCATTTAGAATGTTTGATTTCTTGTTATTAAAGTATTGCATCATGTTATCATGTTTATTCCCTTGTTTGCATTTGTTACTATTTGTTTTGCTTCTGTTTTTGTCGAGACATCGTAGTAGTTTTCATAGACTGGGGTGCCATGAGACTACGGTAGAGACGTGGGGTAACGGGATAGCGTAGTAACACAGAACACGGTATTTTACCCAGGTTCGGTACGTCGCGACAGTACGGCGTACCTACTCCTGCACTTCTCACTATTTGGGACTAAAGCCCGTATAACAGGGTTACAATGTGAGGGAATAGATCTA
Source organism: Alopecurus myosuroides (assembly GCA_028641055.1). Classification (NCBI taxonomy): domain Eukaryota; kingdom Viridiplantae; phylum Streptophyta; class Magnoliopsida; order Poales; family Poaceae; genus Alopecurus; species Alopecurus myosuroides. The sequence continues at coordinate 266,763,150 of CM054058.1, forward strand.
GCTACTCGACGAGGATGAGCTTCTCGGCGAGTTGCGTAAAGCTTGAGCTTGTGAAACTTGAACCTATCTAATCTATCTCCCGTCCGGCTTTATATAATAGCCGGATTAGGGCTTACAGAACAAGAAACCTAGAAGACTACGTTTAACTTGTAACTTGGAAAGTAAGGAATCCGTCTTCTCCTCCAAGCCAGATCACGTGGGCCGTGATCCGGGTTCTTCTAGAATCCGGCTTCTGCGCGTCGGACTACTGGGCCGCCCAATGGACCTAAGCCCATTACCATGTAGGCCACCCTGGTAGTCCGGCTCTTTTGTCTACCATCTTCTATGCCCCTATTCAGTATATATCCGACAGTAGCCCCCAGGAAGGATCAAAACTCTGATTCTCCGCCTTTCGCCAAATACATTTTGTCCGGGAAAACTTGATTCAGCAGTCTTGATTCTTTCTTCTTTCCTTTTGAAGGAGATGGTAACATAAAACTCGGAACTATGAAAATCCGGCTTTTCTTCTCGCGATCCTTCGCGGAAAAGGAACTTATGACATCAGCGCTTTAATCATGCTGACGCAAGCGCCGCTTGGTTTCACGCGGGAAACCCTGCAACGTATCTCTGACAGATTCTCACGAGAAACGAGGAGATAGCCATCATTCCCCTGTCGTTTTGTTTCCCGGATTTTCCGGCGAGCGACACGCGTCGAACATCCAACGGTCAAAAGAGCCGTTGGCACGTATCTAAACGGATATCTGGCTATAAATAGCCATCCTCGTCCTCCTCCGAAACTTTCCTCACTCCCACACTGCCCACGCCATTGACGCGAGCTTGAGAGCAAGTTTCTTGCCCCAGGCGCACTTAGTCTCCAAGCACGCAGAACGCACCAAAACGCGCCACCAAAGGATGGCATCCTCGCCGCCTTCACCGACCCGCGCCGCCATCGACGAGCTCGTCAACGACCTAGATCCGCAATCGGGAGCGCAAAAGCCCACCGGCGATGAGCCGGAGAAGACCACGGCTTCTGCGGCGGGCGGAGAAAACACTTCCGCCGCCGCGGACATAGCATCCTCAAGCGCCGCGACAACCCCACCGTTTGCACCAACGACGGCGAGGGTCAAGATCCCTTCCCGTGGCGATGAGCGCTTCGCTACCGGAGCCAACAGCAGAACAGAATTTGTCGGCAATTGGAATCCGAGTAATACTTCTCTCGTTCTTCTTCGTCGGATGACAAAAGAAGGTTACATAGTTAAAGGCAAATGGCGGATCTCGAAAGATGAACCCGAGCCCAAGCCAAAAGTCGGAGAATGCGTCATCCTTACTTCTCACATCACGAGAGGTATGGGTTTTCCCCCTTCCGCCTTTTTTCTAGACATCCTTAACTTATATGGCGTCCAACCACACAATATTTCTCCGAATTCCATCCTCTACTTAGCCAGTTTCCAAGCCCTTTTCGAAGGATATCTCGGGATGACACCTGACCTAGGTTTCTGGCAGTATTGTTTTGAGGTAAAGCATAATATCACGCATGGCATATCGCCTATTTGCGGGACTATATCTTTTACCCTTAGAAAATTTAGGGAGGAATGGTATCCAAAAATAGAAATGCCGAAACCAGACCAATCTTGGCTAGGTTCTTTCTTTTATCATCAGGATATTCCATTCCCAGGCAGGACAACCGGGTTTCCTCCCTTTGTTAACTCTGCTGCTATTCCTCGCGAGAGTTGGACAACCATAGCAGTAGAAAATTTGCCAGAAAACCTGATGAAGATAAAGCGGCGCATCGCCAAACTTTCTTCCTCTCAACCTTCTTTGATTGGGAAGGATACCGTTATGTGCTGGTTCGGACGCCGCATCCAACCTCTCTCTTTTCGTTCCCGACTCCTTTGTGAATACCAAGGGCCAGAAGATAGCATGAGAGGAACAGATAAGGCCTTTACCAAAAAGGATTTTATAGGACGACTTCACCAACTGGTTGCCGCCAGTAGTCAGGTTGAGGAAAATCTGGCGATCTATCATGTGGAAAACCCGGTCCCTAAGGTATTTATCTTTCCTTGTTTCCGAGTTTTTCCTCAGATTATCTTCTCTCTCTGCTTTTTAACATACTATTAACTCCTTCCTAGTTTGATGAACTTGGAGAAAATGATCTTGCTTCCGATGCTGAGCTCAACAAATTGCATGCCGAGTTTCTCAACAATCGGAAGCGCAAAAGGCAATCAGCTATTAAAGAGGAATCTATTCCCAACCTGGACGATACCCGGATAAAAGAAGAACCATTCGACGAACTCGGATATATTCGTCCAGAAGCAAAGAAATTCTTTGCTCCTGCGCCTCTAATTCGCCCTTGGCCACAAAATGGGTTAGTTATTCGCAATGACATTGCTTTTTCACCTCGTCAAGTTATACACGATGGCCTTCATCACGTTGGGATTCTCTTTGCGGAATATGCCAAAGAATTCCACGAGGTTTTGACCGACTTGCGGGAAATGAGCCAGGTAATACTTCTAGCCCCCAAGCATTAAGTTGAAATATGAATTCTTCTTAATGTTTCTTCAAATGCCTGTTCAAACTTAAGCATCTGGCTTTCATTTCCATGTTATAGCATTCCGCAGACGCCATAAACTTAGAAGTTTTGAAGAAGCTTAGTCTCAAGAGCAAAGAAGTAAAAACCCTTCAATCTGTTATTGAGACGAAAAGCAACGAACTAGCGTCAACTCAACGGCAACTATCAAAAGCCACCGGTATTTTGTTTTGTACCATTTGTTTTCTCTGGAGAATACTTGCTGAATTGTTTTGTAAACTCAAATTAATTATTGCCCTCCAGCTGCTTTAAACAAAGCCAACAAATTAGCAGAAAACAATGTCCATGTTTTTCGGCTTCGTGAGGAAAACTCGAATCTCCGAAAGGAACTTCTGAAAGTTCAAGAAGACCTGGAAGCCAGTAATCTGGCCCTTGGGATTGCTCAATCCAAGGCTTCTTTACAAGCAGCGGAAGATAAATCTGTTATCAATGATTTGGAAAGTATGCTACTCCCGCGCATGAAAGAAAGCGACGGAATTGACAAGGTTCTTGGTAAGTTAATTTCTTTTTACCAATATCTTCCTGTCTTATCTCTTATATTTTTTCATGTAACCTTTGCTTTTGTCAAAAAAGCAGGAAATTTTCCAGGAATTTCTCGGACTGAAAAGATCCGGGCCTTTGGGGAAGTGTGGAATTCAATCAGGAATGCAGGAATGCAGCTGATTAGTAAATTCCTTCCCACAAGTACTATACAATTTTCGGAAGTTTACCGGCTTCCGGGTGCCATCACAGAGGTAGCAGAGTCGAAAAAATCTATCCTTCGCTCTGCCGCACGAGGTGGTGCACGCATGGCACTTGGCCTTATGCGTCTACATTACCCTAATGCTAGATCTTGGCGCGTAGCATCCGGTATCCCTCAAGGATATACAGAAGCGCAATGCAATGCAATTTTTGACGAAGTTAAAGGGCATGCTTCCAAGATTGCCTCTATGGTTAATATTTCCATTACTTATCCGGAAGAAGAAGTGCCCGCAGCCCCCGAGAATGATAGCAGCGATGAAGACTCGGATGCTTGAGGGAATACACTTAACCCGAATGATGGATGTGTATAGGAGCTTTTTTACAATGTAATTCATATTGTAATGCTTCTATGTCATTTGTCGAAACAAGAACTCCGCCTTTTGCAATTTCAAGCTTCTTGCAAAGTTTTTCCGGGTTTGACTGTTCCTTTATCTTCTAAGTAATCTGGCATCTGTGTTTTAACTGCTCTAGTGTTTAAAAATGGCTCAATTAGCAATATGTATCGTCATGTCGAGTAACTGGGGACGAACCAAACAGTTTTTAAAACTCAGAAACATGGATTATGCTAGAAGCATTTTTACTGACTAGTTTCAGTAACCCAACACATACACAATCAGATAAAATTTAGAGAAAACAAGGAACTGCTCTGAAACTTGGGCACGCAGGCACAATCCGAGTTTCCTTTAACCTTTAACAGGCCGAATCATTCAGCTTTTAAACACTGAGCACGCAGGCACAATTCGGGTCAACATTGAGTATTTGTAAGATCATTGGGAAATAGATAAGGCGGAAATATTTTGTACTTATAATGAATATGAATTCCAACAACTTTATTTCATGATCTCAAAGATGTTTACATAGAAATTGAACTAAGTATAGAAGGGACGTAATTGCTGGATACTCCAAGGCCTCTTTGTCTCTCCTAGTTCATCATCTATTTTTCTCTTTCTTTTGCGATTCGGCTTCTCGGGATCGTCTTCCGTATCTCGAATGTCGACAAGATAGTATGATCCATTTTTCATGGCTTTACTGATGACAAATGGTCCTTCCCATACAGGGGCCAATTTGTGCTTCCTTTGCTGCACCAACCTCAGCACTAAGTCACCTTCTTTAAAAGAACGATGTCTGATTTTCCGACTGTGATAACGTCGTAAACCTTGCTGGTAGACGGCGGATCTTTGAAGCACAAGTTCTCGTTCCTCTTCTAGGAGATCGACGGCGTCTTGTCGTGCTTCCTCGGCGTCCGAGTCGTCAAAATTCTGCACTCTCGGGCTATCATGGATCATGTCCGTTGGAAGAATAGCTTCCGCACCATAAACCAGGAAAAACGGGGTTTGTTCGGTTGACCTATTTGGCGTCGTTCGAATACTCCACAACACGGAAGGTAGCTCTTCTACCCACGCTCCAGCTGCTCTATGGAGAGGAGTTTCGAGTCTTGGGCGTATTCCTTGCAGGATTGAACTGTTCATTCTTTCAACCTGTCCATTAGATTGCGGGTGCGCCACAGATGCAAGATCTAAGCGGATTCCCGTTTGTTGGCAGTATTTTGCCAACTCTCCAATGGAGAAATTTGTCCCGTTATCAGTTATTATGCTGTGTGGGACGCCATACCTCATTACTAAATCAATAATGAAATTTCTGGCAGTTGCGCCATCCAGCTTTTTGATGGGTTTAGCCTCCACCCATTTTGTGTACTTATCTACTGCTACGAGTAGATGCGTAAGCCCACCTCTTGCAGTTTTGAACGGTCCCATCATATCTAGCCCCCAGACCGCAAATGGCCATGTGATAGGGATAGTTTTAAGTGCTTGGGCCGGCAAATTGGTCTGCTTGGCGTAATATTGACATCCTTCGCACGTATTCACTATGCGCTCGGCGTCTGTCTTGGCTGTTAGCCAGAAAAACCCCGCCCGGAATGCTTTTTTGACTATGCTTTTTGATTGAGCATGATGTCCGCAATCGCCGGCATGGATTTCTTCCAGTATTTCTCTTCCTTCTTCTGGTGAAATACACCGTTGAAATATTCCGGAAGTACTGCGTTTATACAAGTGGTCATTGATCACCACGTATCCTTTGCACCGACGCTGTATTTGCCTTTGCAGTACTTCGTCTGCTCCTTCCGGGTACTTCTGATTGACTAAGAAGTTTAAGTATGGAATTGTCCAATCCGGTTTAACGAGCATGACCTCAATTGTTTCAGATGCCAGAGGGTAATCAACGTCTCCACCCTTTATGGATGGTTCATGCAAATGCTGGACGAATACTCCTGGTGGTAAAGTTTTTATTCTTTCTGATCCCATGCGGGCTAACGCATCCGCGTTCCAATTTTCCTCCCTTTTTATGTGAAGGACTTCGAACCCGAAGAAACAGATGGCGAACTCATCCACCGTCCTCCGATATTCGGCCATTATAGGGCTTTTCGCGTCCCAGGTCTGGTTGAGCTGATGCTGTACCAAATCCGAGTCTCCATAGCACAAGATGCGTTTTACCCCTATTTCTTTTGCGATATGCAAGCCATGAAGCAGAGCTTCGTATTCTGCCACATTATTACTGGCGTTGAAGTGTATTTGTAATACATACTCCATTGTGTCTCCCTTGGGAGATTTTAGAACTACGCCGTCCCCAGCTCCTTCCTTCATCTTGGATCCGTCAAAGTGCATGATCCAGTACTCGGATTCTGGCATCGGTGTATTTTCCATTGCCTCTGTCCAGTCGGCGACGAAATCTGCCAAAACTTGGGATTTTATTGCCGTCCTTGGCTGGTACTTAATGTCGAAGGCTGCCAACTCGATGCCCCATTTGGCTACTCGGCCGGTTGCCTCCGCATTGTTTATAATATCCCCTAGTGGTGCTTTACATACCACTGTTATGGAATGCCCTTGGAAGTAATGGCGCAGTTTTCTGGATGCAAAAAATACGCCATATGCCAGTTTCTGGTAGTGCGGGTATCTTTGTTTGGATTCGGAGAAAACTTCGCTTATGTAATATACCGGATGTTGATCTGGTATGCTTTGCTCTTCCTTTGTCCGTTCCACAACGATTACCGCACTAATAACCCGATTTGTAGCCGTAAGGTATAGTAACATGGGTTCTTCGTCTTTTGGAGATGCCAAGATGGGAGCGTTCATCAAGGTTTCCTTCAACTGAGCCAACGCTGCATCGGCTTCTTCTGTCCATTCGAACTTGTCGGATTTCTTCAACAGTTTGTAGAGTGGTAAGGCTTTATCCCCCAGCCGACTAATAAACCTGCTGACGGCTGCAGCGGAACCCGTCAATCTTTGGACATCTTTTACACATGTAGGCTTTGAGATATTCAAGATTGCCTTGATCTTTTCCGGGTTAACTTCTATTCCTCTGTGAGAAACAATGAAACCCAGAAGTTTTCCTGAGGGAACCCCGAATACGCACTTAGATGGATTCAACTTCATCTTGTAAGTGCGCAAGTTTTCGAAAGTTTCTCGCAAATCCTCAAGGAGTGTATCTTTTTCCTTGGTTACGATAGCAATATCGTCCACGTAAACATGGACGTTTCTGCCAATTTGACTATGCAAACAGCGTTGCATGCAACGCTGGTAGGTTGCACCTGCGTTCTTCAGGCCAAAAGGCATGGTTACGTAATAGTACGTCCCATACGGGGTTATAAAAGAAGTCTTGATTTGATCTTCCTTTTTCATGCGTATTTGGTGATACCCGGAGTATGCATCCAAAAAGCATAAAAGCTCAGAGCCTGCAATGGCGTCTATTATTTGATCGATTCGCGGTAACGCAAACCTATCTTTCGGACACAACTTGTTCAATCCTGTGTAATCTATACACATTCTAAGAGCAGTGGTGTCTTTCTTCGGCACTAATACCGGATTTGCGGACCAATCAGTATGGATTACTTCCTTGATAAAATCCGCTGCTAAAAGCCGGATAATTTCCTTGCCAATAGCCTTCCGTCTTCTTCCGTCAAATCGACGGAGACCTTGTTTGACGGGTTTCGATCCGGGAATAACCTTGATTTGGTGCTCAGCAAGTTCCCTGGGTACGCCTGGCATGTCAGCTGGACACCAGGCAAAAATATCCCAGTTCTCACGGAGGAACTTGATGAGCTCGCCTTCCTATTTGTCGGTCATCCCAGTCCCTACGACGACAAATTTTGTCGGATCTTTGGGATCTAGGATTACCTGTCTTGTATTCTCGGACGCCTTGAAGCTATATGTTGGCTTCCGAGTTTCTTTTCCTGCCGGCATTTCTTTCGGCGATACCTCCTTGGCTAATTCCTTCAGTTCCTCCTTTGCTATAACTCTCTGAGCGCAAAGGGCGTTTTCTTTCTCCAACTCGTTTGCCAGCTTGAAATCACCGGCAATGGTGATTACTCCTCCTTTGGGTCCTGGCATCTTCATCTTGTTGTAGATATAGCAAGATCTTGCCATAAATTTGGCGAAAGCCGGACGTCCGAGTATTGCGTGATACACGCTTTCGAACGGCACTACTTCGAAGGATACTTTTTCCTGCCGGAAGTGATCTTTATCTCCGAAGGTGACATCTAGGGAAATTTCTCCTAGGGATCGTGCTTGCCTGCCAGGAACAATGCCGTGGAAGCGTATATTGCTGTAGTTGAGCTGGGACTCGGAGATCTTCAAGTGCTTCAGTGTATCCAGGTACATTATATTGATGCTGGATCCTCCGTCCATCAGCACTCTTCTTAGCCTAGTGTTTTGAACAATAGGGCTTACAACAAGAGCTTGTGTGCCGGGTTCAGGGATATTTCCGGGATGATCTGACTGATCCCAGATTATCGGTGTGTTGGAGTACTTCAAGAATTTTGGGGTCGCAGGAACAACCGCGTTTATTTCTCGAAGTGTTCTTTTGGCCACCTTTGCTGACGGGGTTGCTAGGAAAGTTAACATTGCTTCTCCGTCAACTCTCGGAAATTTGGGTTCGCCTTTTCGCTGCTGTTCCTGGATTTTGTCATCAGTGTCCGATTCACTGTCTTCTTTTTCAGCTTCTGGCTTTTGTTTGGCAGGTTTCCTCTTGGAACCCTTCCCTTTATTTCCGGATCCTGCATTGCCTTTCATATGCTTGTTTAGCCGGCATTGCGCGTTTGTGTGGGTTGGTTTCCCAAACTGAGAGTGGTGGACGCAGGGTTCCGACTTAATTCTCTCCCATTCTTCGGGAGTGTAATTGATTGGATCTGGACTGCGGCCTTTCCACTTATTCACCTTTTCTCCTCCAAAGGCTATGTTGACCTCCTTGGGCTTTGTTGTTGACTCCGGAGTTCCTTTTTTATCAGAACGAGGGGTTTTCTTGGCCAGTATTAGTGACTCAATATTGCCTCCTCTTGCTCTGATATCATCTTCGGCTGCAGCATGCTCGTTAGCGGGTGTAAGCATAGATCCGAGATCTTTGTGCTTTTTAGAACCAACCATGAACGGTACAAGTCCGGGTTTTAGGCCATTGACGAAAGCATGCATTGCTTGTACGTCAGTTACTCCAGAGCAACTATTCTTCATTGCAGTCCATCTGGAGATGAAATCCACGTATGGTTCGTCTTCAAATTGGGTGCAAGGGTTCAGCTGGTTTATGCTATTTGGGCGTTTGTATGTTCCCCGAAAATGCTGAGTAAATACTCTCGCCATATCATCCCAACTGTCGACAGTTCTTGATGGTAAACCATTGATCCAATCTCTGGCTCTGTCTAGCAACATTAGGGGAAGAAACTTGACAGCTTCCAGGTCTGTCCCGTTGTTGATTTGGACGGCTGTGTAATAATCTGAGAGCCAGGTATCCGGGTTTGTACTGCCGGTATACTTTTGGTAGGTTGGACCAACTTTGGCGAAGCCAGAATGCAGGGTTATCCTTCGGATCCTGTCAGTAAAACACTTAGGACCAAAGTATAGATCATCCTTTTCTGCTCTATCAATATGTGCAGAATATCTCCCGGCTGAATGGACAGAAGGGGATCTGCTCCTTTCTTTTCCATTGTTGCGCGGACGCGCTTTTCCGGGGTTATCTCTATCTCTTCCGTTGTCACGCCCCCTGGGATTAGGTGGAGTCCTGCTCCTGTACCTTTCCTTATCCTTAGGCGGTGTCCGAGATCTTTCACGTCTGTGAGGTGTATCATATCTTCCAGCTTTTTCAGCTGGGTTTCTCGGAGGTGGCATTATTTTGCCGTCATTCCGGTGTTTGTCTTCCCGATCGTGTGGTTTATATCCATCTTTCGGGAGATGAGGTCCGGTTCTAGACGCTGCGTCCCGGTTGTCGGGGTTTTTCTTGTCTTTTCTCGGATCCTCTTTTTTATCCGAATCTCCGGGTTCTTCCGGTCCAGGTGCTCCAGCAGCGCAAGTAACTGTTTTGCAGAGGGCGGAATTATCATGCAGCCTCCCTGATCGCTCTTGGCCTCGCTGCTGCTGCTGTAATGCTTTTCCTAGGAAAGCATACACCCCTTGGAGTTTTTCCCCGTTGGAGTACAGATCGTTGTTTAGGATGGCGAACGCTGCTTCCGCGTTTTCCGCTGCGGTTTTGTATATTGGTTCGCCCTTGGCATATTTGCCGTTTAGCTGCTTTTGCCAAGATGGGTTATAGAACCTTTCTTTCGGCGGCAGTTCTTCCGGTTTTGCAATTCCGGGTAACCTAGTAGGTTTTAAGGCGGATCTATGCTTTCTCTCGCACTCCTCTATTTCTTCCTTCATGACTTTGATGTCATTATGGGTTTGTTGAAGATGTTGCCGAGATCTAAGCAGATGTTGTTGTTGCCGTTGGAAAGCTTGTCTCCTGGCTTCCAGCATCTCAGGGGGTTCATTGGGTCCCACTGGAGTTTGTAATAGCTCTTGCTCTTCCAGTTCTGTCATTGGCGGAGCAGTAATTTCCTTAGATTTCTTTTCCGCGGGCTTTGTGCCACTAATATCTCCAACTTCCAGGTTTTCATCAGTGAGATCAGCTGACTTTTTCTTCCGGAGTTTGTACTGGAGTTTTTTAGAAGCACGGTGCTTTTTCTTGGAAGAAGGAGGTTTTTTGACAGGTTCATCTTCTGTCATCTCCTTGACATTAGGGAATATCGGAGAAGTTTCTCCGTCTTCTCTCTCTTCCACTAGCGGAGGGGTTTTAGGGCTTTCCTGGCTGTCAGCACCCGTTGTATCAGCTGGTTTTGCCATTAGCACTTCATGGAATCCCTCTTGAAAGGACTTAACTTTTCTTACGAAGGCGTCCTCGTCTTCGTCTTCGGAGTCGAAGTTATCCGATCCGGTTTCCGACTCCAATCTCGCCTCAATGGCGGCAAGCACGGACTCTGCTTCCGAATTCATCGTCTGGTTGACGGATGTCGGATCTTCCGTCTCTGTGACGGGTATTGGTTCTTCCGTCTCTATGACGGGTAGGTTGTTATCTGCCTCTTGCACGGGGTTTCCGTCATCCGTGTTTTCAGCGATTTCGGATTGCACCATGCCGATAAAGTGCGTATCACTGTTTTGCCGGTGATCTGAGCAGAATCCGGCATCATAGTCGTCTTCGACTGGGTATAGGGCGGGTGGGATTAATTTACTTCCACCGCAAAACCCCATTGCTTCTGCAGTTAGTCCGATAAATATGTTAGCAGATCCAATCGGTAACACGCAGGCACTTACCAGGTGGTTTTGCGCCGGTATGTAGGATCCGTTGTCGAGGAAGCGCCCGACGTCGTCGTCGAATTCCAAGCTTCCGACAGTGATCGATCTTCCAATTCCGCCGAGTATCCCAGATCGGAATTTCACGCCTGACGTCGTTTGCCCCACGGTGGGCGCCAACTGTCGAGACATCGTAGTAGTTTTCATAGACTGGGGTGCCATGAGACTACGGTAGAGACGTGGGGTAACGGGATAGCGTAGTAACACAGAACACGGTATTTTACCCAGGTTCGGTACGTCGCGACAGTACGGCGTACCTACTCCTGCACTTCTCACTATTTGGGACTAAAGCCCGTATAACAGGGTTACAATGTGAGGGAATAGATCTAGCTACTCGACGAGGATGAGCTTCTCGGCGAGTTGCGTAAAGCTTGAGCTTGTGAAACTTGAACCTATCTAATCTATCTCCCGTTCGGCTTTATATAATAGCCGGATTAGGGCTTACAGAACAAGAAACCTAGAAGACTACGTTTAACTTGTAACTTGGAAAGTAAGGAATCCGTCTTCTCCTCCAAGCCAGATCACGTGGGCCGTGATCCGGGTTCTTCTAGAATCCGGCTTCTGCGCGTCGGACTACTGGGCCGCCCAATGGACCTAAGCCCATTACCATGTAGGCCACCCTGGTAGTCCGGCTCTTTTGTCTACCATCTTCTATGCCCCTATTCAGTATATATCCGACAGTTTTTATTCTGTTTTCATAATGAAATCCAAACAAATTCAACTTTGTTTTCATACTTGTTCTGTTACAAATTTTGGAATAAAAATAACAAGTGAAAACAACCAAATTGTTCCATTTTATTTCATGTTGATCACTCCTTAAATTGTTGGTTTTGATCAAATCAATTAATTCACTCAATTAGTTAAATCACCTACAATTTCAAATCAAATTCATTCAAACAGCTCCCAAGTTGAGTTATAACAAATTATACACATTATCAATTCAACCAACTATTTTTAATCTCTTAATTCATAGGGGTAACCCTATTAAAATTGTTGTTTCAATATGGTGTTCAATATTAAAATTCACCCAATTTTGGTTTTATTAACAAACAACATTTAAATTTGAAAACTTTGGAAAACAAAAATTAGTTTTGAGTGGCTATTTGAAAAACTCAACTAACCAAAAAATTTCCTAAATTTTATTAACTTAAAAAACCCCAAACCTTATTTGGAGTCCAACTAACCAATTAAAACAATCAAATTAATATTCCCAAAAAAAATTGAAACTATTGTTAAATTGCTTTAATTACTGTTTTTGCAACATTGCTAAGAAAGTTATTCATAAAAAGAAATTAAGGAACCCAAATCCTTCTCCTTTCTCTCAATCTCTTCTACAAAAAAAAGAAGAAAGAAAAACAAAATAGAAAAAAAAGGGGAGAGAGAGGGAGCACAGCAGCCCAAGCCCACTTCTTTTCTTTTGGCCCAGCACCCCCTCCAGCCCTGTCGCTGTCGTCTTCCTCGCGTGAGGTCACTTTATGTACGAACAGGCACACCACCGTGCGATCGCTTTCCCCCTCTCTCGATGGCTTGCCGTACATGCCCACTGCCCCATAAAACTCACCTACCTCCCGTGCCCTAGCTCCCCTCTCACCCTCTCCCTCTCATCCGCCCCGCCGCCATCTTCCATCGCCACCAAGCCCTCTCTCTCTGTTGTGAAAAAAAATCGACAGTCTGCAACCTCACAGAAGCCCATCGCTTCCACTTAGCCCCGACCGCCGTGGTCGCCTCGAGGGGCATCTGAGGAGGGGAATGGAGCCGCCGCGTTTCCCTGGAGCTCCTCGTGCACTCGCCGCTGGCCGGGAGTCGCTGTGGAGGGCGCACCATCGACGACTTCCTCCGCCGTCGCCTGCCTCCATGCCTCCATCGAGCAGAGGCTCGACTCCAATTCGGAGGTGATTACTCCCTCCGCTCACCGTCCTCTCTTAGTCCCTTCCTCCTCACAGCAGCGCTAGCACAAACGCACCCCACCGCATCAACGCCAGCCGCCCCCTCCGGCCACCGCGAGCAGATCGCTGCCAACGATCCTTCCCTGTTCCCTTCCGCTCGGGTTCAGAAACAGTGCAGGCAAAATTCAGTTAAGCCCGGTCTCTGAACCTCTTACCCCCCACGTTTCCCTTCCTAACACAACTCACACAGCCACCCCACTGGTTAACCCATCTATGCGCGCACCAGGAGGGTGTGGGTTCGATCCCCACACCCTGCGAATTAAACCAACTTTTGTTTTGTTTTTTTCCAGAGCCATAACAAACTGCAGAATCACATCCATGCCCCTGGTAATTAAATATAGACCCTGTAAAATATTTTCCAAGCCCCTGTTAATCTTTCTAGGTCCCTAAATATTGTAAAAATGGCAGATTTGTATCTTAATTTGTAAAATGCCTAAGAAATTCATCCCAACTCCAATTTCAACTTTTTAAATATGTTTTCTGTCCCAAATGAAATGTTCTATCCAAATATAATTTTTTTTTACTGTTTTGAATATTTTAAATTGGTGCAATATTTGAAAACTTGTCAAATTCACTTAAATTTGCAAAATTCATAACTTGGGCATAAAAATTCCAAATTCAACAAACTAAATATGTTTTCCAATCAACTTTTCATGTACTTTCCAAATATAAATTTTGTTTGCTGTTTTGAATAATTTAAATTGCTGAAAACAACTGTTTCTTGTTTATTGCATTTAAAATTGCCAAAATAATAACTTGCTCATTTTAAATCCAATTTCAACAAATGAAATATGTTTTCCATGCAAAATTAAACCACCTTTCCAAATATAAAATTTGTTTCATGTTTTGAATAATTAAACTTGGTTAAATAATTTAAATCTTATTTAATTCATTTAAAATTGCTAAATTCCTAACTTGATCAAAACAAATTCTTTTGGGACATATAAAATATGTTTTCAAACCATAAAAGCATAACATTTTCAAATATGAACTTCATATAATGTTTTGAACAAATAAAAACTCAAATAAGTTCATGTTTGAATTAATTTCATTTAATTCTTGCTTACACTTGTTTAATTCATAAATAAGTTATTCCAAATCCTTTTTCAACAAGTGAAACATGCAATCCACCTAAAATTGTGTGTTCTTATCAAATATAAACTTTGTTATCTATTTTGAACAATTAAACTTGATGAAAACAACAAGTGCTTGTGTGACACCTTTAAGTAACCAAAATTTCTTAACTTAATAAACAAATTTTCAAACTTGTTAAACCTTATTTCTATTTGATTCTATTGTTGTTATTTTGTTGTTTTCTTCATCCATGCATCATGCTAATTCACCTACACAAGTTGGTTAGTTGTAAAACAATTAATTCAACCATAATTCATGGGCTTTTCATATGCAATCCAATTGCATGTGGGTCCATTTAATCATGTTGTTATCTTGTCAACTAGTTTATTTCTATGCATCCATTAAATTGACATGCATCATCCCATTGTTTGTGCACTATGCCATGTTATTGATTGTTTATCTTTCTGCATTGTTTGTTTGCTTCTTCTCGGATAAACGACGACGTTGAGACCGACGATCCTTATGACACCCCTTCTAAGGATTTAGCTCAGTACCAGGCTACTGGGTTTTGCAGGCAAGTTATCACTCACATGAACCACTGTGTTCCTTTTCAACCTTGGTTACCGATACTTTCCGTTGTCTATTGTTGCTAGCCATATGATTAGTTGTTTCTGTTACGAACCTATCACATGAATCCCTTAACCCTGATATTGCCTCACCTCCATACCTATAACCATTGCTTGTGCCCGTGTCTTACTAGCATGCTTAGGTTTGTTTTTCTCGAGGCTGTTACCCGTTACTTTCTGTTACTACTTCATTATGTTCTGGGGTCTCGATGTTTAATCAATCAATCATGCTAATGTTGCTATTAATAATAAATTTGATGATAAGGCACCGGCAGGAGGCCCTGTGTGGTTTTGAGGCCTGCTAGTGTCGACCCTAATAGGAAAAGGGTCTTGTCTACTGATCCATGATGAGCGCACTACCCGCATGTGGGAAGCGAGTATGGGCGCCCCCCTCAACTTGACCTGATTCGCATCTCGTCCAAATCGCCTCATTTAGTTCGTGTTTTCCATTTGCCGCATGCATGTTTTTGCGAGCCCAGGCCAGGGTGGAACTTTTGTAGTCGGCATATAGGGGGACACGGTCTTAGAGTGCTATGAGGGTCCCTTTTCTTCGGGGCTTGATTAGCCGTGCGCCCAAGGTTCTTTGGGCTTGATGCGAAGAATGGTTGGTTGTGTTGAGTGCCCCGCTTGGTGGGGTGATCTCCCATCTGGCGGGTTATTCATGCGTGTACGGCCAAATTGGTGCAACCCTGCAGGGATAATCTTCTCGAGAAGCCGTGTTTTCCGCGGTTATGGATTACTTGGTGAAAGTACTGGCTAACAAGTACTCAGGCAACTTAAACCTAATGATTCACAATTTCACACCCCATGATTATCAATTTGACTAGTAATAGGATTATTGTCACAATAACTTGTTTCATCTTAACCCAACTGTGTGAGTTATCCTCGGATTGCTTCTTTGGATAAGGGGCGAGATCCAGGATGGGTTTGTTTGAAGTTATCTTTCAGTTGGTTACAATCCTCGATCTTATCTTCTTTCTGTTAGCCGGAAGTGATAGGATCTCTGTAGTTGGTTAGTGTGACGCCCCGAGATCGGGCACTATGCAGATTTCAGCATTCCCGCCAAACCCGCATACTAACCGATTCCAGGTTGCCATTTATGATAACATTACAGTAGTTCACGAATAATCCACAATTACAACAGAAACAGATAGATACAAGATGACTCACACGAGCCGGGGTTACAACTGATACAATACAAAGATCCAAATAACAGCGGAAGAAACAAACGTCCGTCTACGGACAAGAACCAAATTGGACTAAGAGTCCTGAAGATAACCGAAGGCGTCCAATCCCTGCCCAGGCCAAGCCGGAGGGATTCCCAAGCTAACGTCGTCAGACTTCAAACCTGTTGACTGCAATTTGGAATTTGCAGCCACGAAAGAGATTCGTGGGTCAGTACGGTTAAGTACTGGCAAGGGGGATAAAACCCATACTCACAAGTTACCGGCGTAGCCAGTCATCACAAGATACAAATACTTTAGGATCAACGGAAAGGAGAGGGGTTATTGCAAATAAGCAACAGCAGGCTGCACTAACCAACTACAGAGATTCTATTACTTCCAACTATCAGAAAGGAGATAAGATCGAGTGATAGTAACCAACTGAAAGATAACTTCAAACAAACCCATCCTGGATCTCGCCCCTTATCCGAAGAAGCAATCCGAGGATAACTCACACCGTGGTATTAAAGATGAGTCAAGTTATTGTGTGAATAACATATTACTAGTCAAATTATTAATCATTGGGTGAAACATGATTGATCATTAGGTTTAAGTTGTCCTGAGTACTTGTTAGCCAGTACTTTCACCAAGTAATCCATAACCGCGGAAAACACGGCTTCTCGAGAAGATTTACCCTGCAGGGGTGCACAATAGCAACCGCACTCATGAATATCCCGCCAGATGGGATGCCTCCCACCAAGCGGGGCACTCAACACAATCCAACCCTTCTTCGCATCAAGCCCAAAGCACCGCGTGCTGTGCGTGCGCGGCTAATCGAGCCCCACGAAGAAAAGGGGACCCTCATAGCACTGGAAGACCACGCCGCCCTAAATGCCGACTACGAAAGTTCCACCCGGGATCCAAGGGCTCGCAAGATCATGCATGCAGCAAATGGAAAGCCCGAACTAGTACGGCGATTTGGACGAGATGCGAATCGAGTCAAACTGAGGGGGAGCCCATACTCCCCAAATGCGGGTAGTGCGCTCATCATGGATCAGTAGACAAGACCCTTTTCCTAATTAGGGGGTCGACACTAGCGGGCCTCAAAACCACCCTGGGCCTCCCGCCGGTGCCTTATCATCAAATTATTATTATTACCAATTAGCATTAACAGGATTGATTGATTAACTTCGAGCCCCCGGAACGGTAACCACAATAACAGTACGATAGTAAAAGAAGTAACCGACAACAGGCTCGAGCAAAAGCAACCTTAAGCATGCTAGATAGAACAGGCTCAATCAAAGGCTGTAGGTATGGAGGTGAGGCAATATCAAGGTTAAGGGATTCATGTGATGGGTTCGTAACAGAAACAACTACCACTAAGGCTAGCAGAAAAGAATCAACGGAAAGAATCGGTAACAAGTGATGAAAGGCAGCCATATGGCATGCAAGTGAGTATACTTGCCTGAGATCCCGCAAGGTAGCAGAACTTGTCGTTGCTCACATCATCTCAACGTCCTATCCGAGAAGAAGCAACGAACCTCGAACAAACACCGGAATGCAACAATTACTACTACGGCAAAAGATCCAGCATGATCAAGACATGGATGCATGACAAGTTTAAAGATGCATAAAGGTAAACTAGTTGGCAAGATAAACAATTTAAATGGACCCATATGCAATTTGAGTTGCATATGAAAAGCCCATGAATTATGGTTGAAACAATTGTTTTCCAACTAACCAATAGGTGAAAGTGGATTAGCATGATGCATGGATGAGGAAAACAACCAAATAACAACATTAGAATCAAATTAAAATAGGGTGTAGCAATTTAGAATTTTATTATTAACTTAGGGAATTTTGGGTGCATTAAAGGGAACACACAAGTATTTGTTGTTTTCAACCATTTAAAATGTTCAAAACAAATAACAAAGTTTATATTTGAAAAGAACATCAAATTTTAGTTGGATTACATGTTTCACAATTTGAAATTGGACTTAGGATTAATTAATTATGAATTAAACAATATTAAACAATTTTTAATTGAATTAAACAAGAATTAAATGGTTTAGGCAAATTAAATTATTCAAACCAGAAAACAAAGTTTATATTTGAATAGGTTATTTAAAATGGTATGGAAAACATATTTTATTTGCATTTATTGGATTAAGGATGAAATAGTTATTGAATTTAGCAAAATACAATTGAAAGATTTAAATTTGAATTTGAATTGCATTTTGAAAGTTCAAAACAGAACACAAGTTGGATATTTGGAAAGTTTAGGAAATTTGGAACAGAAAACATATAAAGTTTGTATTTGTTGGATTCATAAAACAAAAGTTATTGAATTTGCAATTTAGATATTTATTCTGCCCACTTAAAAGGAATTGGAAAATATTAACAGATTCGAGTTAACTTTTTGTTACCGAGAAGGGGATCTACACCCACGCTGCCAGGTAGGGCCCGTGGCCAGCGTGGCAAACAGGCCCGCTGACGGGTGGGGCCGGGGACTTGCGGTGAGAAAAATAGCCCAAAAGGGGCGCCCCGAGGGATCGAACCCGGGTGTTGCTCGCCCGCACGGGGCAGTACCACTACGGTACTGAAAGTTGTTGTGACAGAAGAGGGTTCGGGGGGGTATCAGCTGTTGCGCCGTGTTGGGTTTTCTGAATCTGAATCGGTACTGACCCGATCGCTGTACTCGACAGGGAACAGGGGCGGCCGCGATGGATACGTGCTCGCGCTGCCCGCGAGGGCTCGGGCCGGCGAGCAGCCGTGGGCGCGCGGCCGGTGCGCGGTGGTGGGCGGGGCGGACTCACGGGAGAGGGAAGGGAGATGAGGAAGGTGCAGGCTCACCTCGTTTGGTCGATGACGACGGCCGTCAGGCAGGCAGCAGCGGGGCAGGTTACCGGCGATGGCGCGGCCAGCTCCGGGACTCCCAGCGGGCGGCGAGAGGTCGGGGAGGCTCGGGGTAACTCGGCGGTTCCATTCCCGTCAACAACTACTCCTCAAGGTGGCCCTAGCTACCGGCGGTGAGGGGAGGAAGGTGAGCTCGGTGGTGAGGATGTTTTTCTTCGGTTCAGAACAGGGGGAACGACAGAGGAGCAGGGACAGGGAGAAAAGAAGACGGCGGCGATGGAGGGGAAGGAGCTAGCTAGGGTTCTAGGTTTAGGGCTCGGGGGGTGGCTGTTTTATCGTGGTGGGTGAGGTTGTACGGCGCACATCCAGGAGGGGGAGGAGATCATCCACGGCTCTGAACCTGTTCGTACAGGTGACAGCGACAGGAAGGAAGAAGACAGAAAAGAGAGGGGTATGGGCCAGAAAGGTAATTGGGCTGGGGGGAGAAAGAAAAAGATGGGGTGGGCTTGGTTCTTCTCCTTTGTTATTTTTCCTTTTGTTTTATACCCTTTTTTTGTAGCAAAAGTAAATGGAATAAAAACATGGCTTTTTGGTTATAGACAAATTTGAGAAAATTAGGGTAAATTCTTTAGTTGAAATGCAGCCACTTGGTAGCTTTTCTTTTCAAAAACTTAATTGTTTGCTTGCTGTTTAAAAAAAATCAAACCAATTTGATTGAAATTCCAAATATTAATTAATAATGGAAAACGAAGTATTTTTCAATAGGGTTTTCTTTAGGGTTTAAAAGTGAGTTAAGGAATTCAAATTAGTGGTGACTTCATGGATTCAAAAGTGTATTGAGTTGAGCGTTTGTTTGACTTTGGAACTGATTTGGAATTAATTGTTTAATTTGGTTAATTTGATTTAAACAACAATAGTTGATCCAATATGAAAAATAATTGGAAGCAATTGATGTTTTTGCTTTGCAATTCTTTATTTGAAAGATTGTATCAGACAAGTTGATTAAAACAAATTCAATCATGGAAAAACAATGGAGGGGTTTTTGGTTGCAAGTTGGAAATTGGAAATTTTTGAGCAAGGGGTGCAAGTTTAAATTGTTTTGAAATTTTCAGTGGTGATGCAAACATGGTGCAATGCAATGTGATGCATATGATGCAAGCAAACAAACATGTAACACCCCAGGTGTTACAGACGACACCACTAACAAGGGATTGCGCCCTCGCAATCCACCTGCTAACCCGGAAGGGGAAAGAAGTTCGACTATCGATTCTTCGCGCTTCCAGTTGATCTCCTCGACACCACTAACAAGGGCTTCTCGACACCACTAACAAGGGATTCTTGCTGGGAGTGATGACGATATTCTTCCACCAGGAATCTTCCGATGATCGTACCTATTAGGTTAAAGGCTCAGAAAACGTCCACCCACGTAGGATCCTACACTTTGAAAGATTGAGTACGAGAGTAGACTCCAAAACAAATAAGATGGGAGGGGAAATAGAATAGAGATAAGGAGAAAACAAGAATCCTATTGAGATGTTTTTCCAAAATAGTTTAGCAGAAATAGTTTTTGACACTCTAGAAACAACGACCGTTAGCGAGGTTAACCTACAGGCTTTGCGGACCCGTTGCTTCGATAACCATTCGTATCGAAACAATATCGGGAATCGGAACCAAGGCTCTGATACCATTTGTGACGCCCCGAGATCGGGCACTATGCAGATTTCAGCATTCCCGCCAAACCCGCATACTAACCGATTCCAGGTTGCCATTTATGATAACATTACAGTAGTTCACGAATAATCCACAATTACAACAGAAACAGATAGATACAAGATGACTCACACGAGCCGGGGTTACAACTGATACAATACAAAGATCCAAATAACAGCGGAAGAAACAAACGTCCGTCTACGGACAAGAACCAAATTGAACTAAGAGTCCTGAAGATAACCGAAGGCGTCCAATCCCTGCCCAGGCCAAGCCGGAGGGATTCCCAAGCTAACGTCGTCAGACTTCAAACCTGTTGACTGCAATTTGGAATTTGCAGCCACGAAAGAGATTCGTGGGTCAGTACGGTTAAGTACTGGCAAGGGGGATAAAACCCATACTCACAAGTTACCGGCGTAGCCAGTCATCACAAGATACAAATACTTTAGGATCAACGGAAAGGAGAGGGGTTATTGCAAATAAGCAACAGCAGGCTGCACTAACCAACTACAGAGATTCTATTACTTCCAACTATCAGAAAGGAGATAAGATCGAGTGATAGTAACCAACTGAAAGATAACTTCAAACAAACCCATCCTGGATCTCGCCCCTTATCCGAAGAAGCAATCCGAGGATAACTCACACCGTGGTATTAAAGATGAGTCAAGTTATTGTGTGAATAACATATTACTAGTCAAATTATTAATCATTGGGTGAAACATGATTGATCATTAGGTTTAAGTTGTCCTGAGTACTTGTTAGCCAGTACTTTCACCAAGTAATCCATAACCGCGGAAAACACGGCTTCTCGAGAAGATTTACCCTGCAGGGGTGCACAATAGCAACCGCACTCATGAATATCCCGCCAGATGGGATGCCTCCCACCAAGCGGGGCACTCAACACAATCCAACCCTTCTTCGCATCAAGCCCAAAGCACCGCGTGCTGTGCGTGCGCGGCTAATCGAGCCCCACGAAGAAAAGGGGACCCTCATAGCACTGGAAGACCACGCCGCCCTAAATGCCGACTACGAAAGTTCCACCCGGGATCCAAGGGCTCGCAAGATCATGCATGCAGCAAATGGAAAGCCCGAACTAGTACGGCGATTTGGACGAGATGCGAATCGAGTCAAACTGAGGGGGAGCCCATACTCCCCAAATGCGGGTAGTGCGCTCATCATGGATCAGTAGACAAGACCCTTTTCCTAATTAGGGGGTCGACACTAGCGGGCCTCAAAACCACCCTGGGCCTCCCGCCGGTGCCTTATCATCAAATTATTATTATTACCAATTAGCATTAACAGGATTGATTGATTAACTTCGAGCCCCCGGAACGGTAACCACAATAACAGTACGATAGTAAAAGAAGTAACCGACAACAGGCTCGAGCAAAAGCAACCTTAAGCATGCTAGATAGAACAGGCTCAATCAAAGGCTGTAGGTATGGAGGTGAGGCAATATCAAGGTTAAGGGATTCATGTGATGGGTTCGTAACAGAAACAACTACCACTAAGGCTAGCAGAAAAGAATCAACGGAAAGAATCGGTAACAAGTGATGAAAGGCAGCCATATGGCATGCAAGTGAGTATACTTGCCTGAGATCCCGCAAGGTAGCAGAACTTGTCGTTGCTCACATCATCTCAACGTCCTATCCGAGAAGAAGCAACGAACCTCGAACAAACACCGGAATGCAACAATTACTACTACGGCAAAAGATCCAGCATGATCAAGACATGGATGCATGACAAGTTTAAAGATGCATAAAGGTAAACTAGTTGGCAAGATAAACAATTTAAATGGACCCATATGCAATTTGAGTTGCATATGAAAAGCCCATGAATTATGGTTGAAACAATTGTTTTCCAACTAACCAATAGGTGAAAGTGGATTAGCATGATGCATGGATGAGGAAAACAACCAAATAACAACATTAGAATCAAATTAAAATAGGGTGTAGCAATTTAGAATTTTATTATTAACTTAGGGAATTTTGGGTGCATTAAAGGGAACACACAAGTATTTGTTGTTTTCAACCATTTAAAATGTTCAAAACAAATAACAAAGTTTATATTTGAAAAGAACATCAAATTTTAGTTGGATTACATGTTTCACAATTTGAAATTGGACTTAGGATTAATTAATTATGAATTAAACAATATTAAACAATTTTTAATTGAATTAAACAAGAATTAAATGGTTTAGGCAAATTAAATTATTCAAACCAGAAAACAAAGTTTATATTTGAATAGGTTATTTAAAATGGTATGGAAAACATATTTTATTTGCATTTATTGGATTAAGGATGAAATAGTTATTGAATTTAGCAAAATACAATTGAAAGATTTAAATTTGAATTTGAATTGCATTTTGAAAGTTCAAAACAGAACACAAGTTGGATATTTGGAAAGTTTAGGAAATTTGGAACAGAAAACATATAAAGTTTGTATTTGTTGGATTCATAAAACAAAAGTTATTGAATTTGCAATTTAGATATTTATTCTGCCCACTTAAAAGGAATTGGAAAATATTAACAGATTCGAGTTAACTTTTTGTTACCGAGAAGGGGATCTACACCCACGCTGCCAGGTAGGGCCCGTGGCCAGCGTGGCAAACAGGCCCGCTGACGGGTGGGGCCGGGGACTTGCGGTGAGAAAAATAGCCCAAAAGGGGCGCCCCGAGGGATCGAACCCGGGTGTTGCTCGCCCGCACGGGGCAGTACCACTACGGTACTGAAAGTTGTTGTGACAGAAGAGGGTTCGGGGGGGTATCAGCTGTTGCGCCGTGTTGGTTTTCTGAATCTGAATCGGTACTGACCCGATCGCTGTACTCGACAGGGAACAGGGGCGGCCGGCGATGGATACGTGCTCGCGCTGCCCGCGAGGGCTCGGGCCGGCGAGCAGCCGTGGGCGCGCGGCCGGTGCGCGGTGGTGGGCGGGGCGGACTCACGGGAGAGGGAAGGGAGATGAGGAAGGTGCAGGCTCACCTCGTTTGGTCGATGACGACGGCCGTCAGGCAGGCAGCAGCGGGGCAGGTTACCGGCGATGGCGCGGCCAGCTCCGGGACTCCCAGCGGGCGGCGAGAGGTCGGGGAGGCTCGGGGTAACTCGGCGGTTCCATTCCCGTCAACAACTACTCCTCAAGGTGGCCCTAGCTACCGGCGGTGAGGGGAGGAAGGTGAGCTCGGTGGTGAGGATGTTTTTCTTCGGTTCAGAACAGGGGGAACGACAGAGGAGCAGGGACAGGGAGAAAAGAAGACGGCGGCGATGGAGGGGAAGGAGCTAGCTAGGGTTCTAGGTTTAGGGCTCGGGGGGTGGCTGTTTTATCGTGGTGGGTGAGGTTGTACGGCGCACATCCAGGAGGGGGAGGAGATCATCCACGGCTCTGAACCTGTTCGTACAGGTGACAGCGACAGGAAGGAAGAAGACAGAAAAGAGAGGGGTATGGGCCAGAAAGGTAATTGGGCTGGGGGGAGAAAGAAAAAGATGGGGTGGGCTTGGTTCTTCTCCTTTGTTATTTTTCCTTTTGTTTTATACCCTTTTTTTGTAGCAAAAGTAAATGGAATAAAAACATGGCTTTTTGGTTATAGACAAATTTGAGAAAATTAGGGTAAATTCTTTAGTTGAAATGCAGCCACTTGGTAGCTTTTCTTTTCAAAAACTTAATTGTTTGCTTGCTGTTTAAAAAAAATCAAACCAATTTGATTGAAATTCCAAATATTAATTAATAATGGAAAACGAAGTATTTTTCAATAGGGTTTTCTTTAGGGTTTAAAAGTGAGTTAAGGAATTCAAATTAGTGGTGACTTCATGGATTCAAAAGTGTATTGAGTTGAGCGTTTGTTTGACTTTGGAACTGATTTGGAATTAATTGTTTAATTTGGTTAATTTGATTTAAACAACAATAGTTGATCCAATATGAAAAATAATTGGAAGCAATTGATGTTTTTGCTTTGCAATTCTTTATTTGAAAGATTGTATCAGACAAGTTGATTAAAACAAATTCAATCATGGAAAAACAATGGAGGGGTTTTTGGTTGCAAGTTGGAAATTGGAAATTTTTGAGCAAGGGGTGCAAGTTTAAATTGTTTTGAAATTTTCAGTGGTGATGCAAACATGGTGCAATGCAATGTGATGCATATGATGCAAGCAAACAAACAGGTAACACCCCAGGTGTTACAGTTAGAGCAGCCAGTTGCAGCATCCTTTATACCCCCTTTCTTCCGTTGAACCCAAAGCATCTGTGCTGGGTGTTGACGGGTTACACTTTGGTGAACTGTGAGTCTTGCTTGCCAGTACGTTTATGTACTGACCCCTTTGGGGCTGTGGTTTCCGCAGACCTACGTTTCCAAGGATCTACATGGTGGCTACTACGTGGAGTATGACGAGACTGCTGACGAGTAGATAGCGAACCCGGGCAGGATCCGAGACTTCGTGGATGGGCCCCGTCTTTTCTTTTCCGGCCTCTTAGGCCTATTTGGATCTTGTCTGTACTCAGACATGTTGAATGCTTCCGCTGTGATGTAATGATGTTATGTTGGGACGTGTGTCCTCTGAATGATTGTATTTGCTATCTCTGCTCTAATGAGAGCCATTTGCAAGTTATTTCAACCTTTTGTGTCGTAGAGATCTGTTGTGATATCTTTTGTTCAAAGCTGTTGACGTACCATGTGTGATTGGTATGAAGTACGTCGACAGTAGTGCCTTTGATCTCTAGTGGATAGTTTACATCGACGATGGAATAGCAGGGCTTGTGTTGTCGCGCATAAGCGCAGGCCTACCAGGAAGCTGGGACGTGGGAGCAGTTATGCCCCATAATCCAAGCATCTGCTATCCAGTTCGTACGGTGAGTATCCCCTAGAAATCAGGGTGCGACAATAGACACCCTATGTGACAAGAAATAAGTATGCAACGGAAGTAATATGCAAAGGACAAGATAACCACAAGTGTAAACAAGGAGACAAGGATATGTTTCCCTTAGTTCCTTCTCAAGAGAAGTACGTCTATATTGGAGAGGTGGGGAGCCACCTAGGCGCTCCTCAATAGCACGGTTGTGCACACCTTGTTCTCCTTGAGCTTCTCCGTTGAGGGAGATTCTCGTTTCCACTATGAGGTCGACTTGAAGGCGTTGACCAAACCTTTACAAGTGGTTGAGGCTACTCCACAAGTGAGATGGAGGCTCTCAACAATCCAAAGGTTCTTGCTACAAGGTGGAAGCTACAAGCACTAGGGTTTCTCTAGGATGACAAGGCAACCAAGAGATTTACAAGATCCCAAGGGGTATGGTAAGGGAAAACAATTTATGGCTTGGTAGAAGTGTAGATCTAGGCCTCCTCCATCAGATTCTTGAAGGGCATCGAGTTTGGTTGGAGGAGGAGGGAGATCTAGGCGTTTTGAGCTCTCAAACAATGGATGAGAGAGAGGAATGGACGAACTAGCTGTCTAGAGGAAGAAGACAACTATTTATATCCTCCTCCGAAATATAGCTGTTGCTGCCTTCGAGGGCCGGAATATTCCTGTATTAGTACCGGAAATTTCCGGGGTAGTTGGACCGTGAAGGGGTCGTTGCATAGAAAACAAAAAAAATTCCTACGCGAGAGACACCCGAAAGGCCAAGATCTAATCTAGGAGACGAAGTGCAACGGGCAAAGAGAGGGTTAAGGAAAACACATACCCTCGAAGACACAAAGCGTTACGAGATCAAATCTCGTTGTTGGCGTAGTCGTACTCACACTGATCCCGATAGCGAGAAGATGTGCACCGCAATCTGGCGGTGCCTCCGTGATCGGTCACACGTACGGTTGATGACGACCTCCGCTCCCTGGATCCATCGGAACACCAGCAGCACGACAACGTGGTGGTGGTGAAGAATCCCACGGTCAGGGCTTCGCAAAGCCGGAGACCATGGAATGGAGCAGCAGGTGGAGAGGAAGTGAGGTGGGCAAGTGTGTGGAGGAGGGAGAGCTCTCACCCTCCTTTTATAGGGGAGGGGGGAGGCATCCCAAGGGGGGTGCGGCCAGCCCATGGTGGTGCCCCCACCTCTTCCCTCATCATGTGAGTGGACTCTCCACTCACACCCACTCATTTTCACTTAAAACTCCACTTAGAAAATCCAAAGGTTTTTCTTTAATAAATAAATAAAACATTTTTATTTCTTTATTTCAGCATTTGTTAATTCTATTAACAAAATTTTGCATATAGAACATCGAATCATTTGTTAATTCTATTAACAACCATTCGACGAAAAACCCCTTGAACTATTTCAATTTTCCCCGAAACAATTTCGGTGCTGCCCAAAATATTCTTCGATATTTCGTATCCTCTCAAACGCGTCATCGAACCTTAAGTGTGTCACCCTACGGTTCATGAATAAGATAGACATGATCGAGACTCCTCTCCGATCAATAATCAACAGCGGGATCTGGAGATCCGTGATGACTCCTATATATTCAACGATGACTCTCGTGATCGGGTGAACCATCAACATCGTGAACTATTCCCTTTGTCTCGCGATATTTTAGTTGTCCGAGATTCGATCATTGGTATCAACCATACCTTGTTCAATCTCGTTACCGACAAGTACTCTTTTCTCGTTCCCATGATATAACATCCTTGGGATCATATCACGTGCTTGCAAGCTGTGTTGATGTGATATCACCGAGAGGGCCCAGAGTATATCTCTCCGTCATTTTGGATGGACAAATCCCACTCTTGATCCATGATCCTCAACTAATACTTTCCGAATACCTAACGACACCTTTATAGTCACCCTGTTACGGTGTGACGTTTGATGACATCAAAGCACCTTTCCAGTATCAGTGATTGACATGATCTCATGGTCTAAGAAATAAGTTACTTCGTATGTTTGATATAACAATGTAAACTTAATGACTTGATCGCATTGCTATATTCACTTTTGGGTATATGTTCATCACATCATTCTTCTAATGACATGACCCCGTTATTAACAACATCCAATGTTCATGATCAGGAAACCTTGATCATCTATTAATCAACGAGCTAGTTACAAGAGAGGCTTTACTAGGAACCATTGTTTGTTTATTAAACACACATGTATCAACGTTTCCGATTAATACAATTCTAGCATGATAAATACACATTCATCATAAACAAGGAATAAGATAATAACCATTTTATTATTGCCTCTCGGGCATATTCCCTTTAGTCTCCCACTTGCACTAGAGTCAATAATCTAGTCCGTAAGCACTTAACACATATGGCGTTCCACTGTTATTACCATACTTCGCATGTGGTAAACACCATCAAAAAGATCTGAACTGTTCAGGTCCTATTATATTTGCATGTTCTTTGCGTCTACACGCATCACTCATTCTCTAATGAGATGACTTTGTATATATATGCTCAATCGGTGAAACCTTAATTCCTCAGCTTAAACTAATGTTACTAACATTGTGAAAATGTAGCTTCATAGTGTCAGCATTCTTGGAAATTCACCAAGTTCAATAAAGAACTCCTTGACAGAAAATACGCTTATTATCAGTTGTCAACACAACGATATACTTTAGCCTTTGTTGTAGTATCTGTCACAGTATTTTAATTTTGAAACTCTTTCAGATCCAGCATGGAACTTTCTTCCAGCCTATTGTGCTACCCTTCATCACGTATTTTAATTGAGATAATTTTATTTGAATATATGACAAGACTATTAGTGTAACATATTACAACTAACATTTTGTCATTACTACATATGAAAACATATCCTTATCATTTCTAAAATGACACAAGGATCTCTCCCACTGTTGTCTAATCATCATATGAATCATCCTGCTATAACATTTTATAGCGTAGGACTTATCTGGTTGTGTACATAGCATGGAAACATGACTTAGAAATCTCAGTTTCAATGATGCCCATCATGTGTCAAAACACTTGAATCTTGCTCAATTATTTTCCATGTGACAAGAACTCCTTCTTGTCATTTCGATATTGACTTACTTCAATATTTCATCTATGTAATTTGGCTTCAATCATATCAGGCGCTTCAATCCATCTTTTATAGATATCGATGCCCAATATCTTCTAATCCTTTTATCAACATGAAAATCTTAACCGTGTTAATTTAAAATACATATTTTCCAATCAACCATATGTCATCTACATAAAGCATTGGAAATATGCCATAGCGCTCCCACTTAATTTCTTGTAACTCTACAAGCATCTTTATCATTCATGATGGAATCAAACTCTTTTGATAACTTCATTAAGGTAAAGATTTCAACTTCCTTATGCTCACTTCAACCATTCAAGTGTGCATACCTTTCTAGCAACCTTTTGAATTTTTACAAAACTCTCAGACTGTGTCAAGTACACATCTTTGATCAAACTTGCTCGAGAGGAGAGTTGGTTTTGTTATTCAACTGCCATATCATAATATGTAACTTTTGCTAGAATTATCCGCAAAGAGTAAAGCATCACTACGGAAGATCAAAATCTTGCAGTAGTCAACTCTTTGAACTTTGTCGAAAATATCTTTTCGACAGGTACAACTTTCAAAGGATGTTAATATACATGTCTTTGTTTCTAGATAGACCCATTTGCTATTGCTAGGCATCATGCCTATCGAAAGGACTACCAAGTCACATACTTGATATTCGTATAGGTATACTATCGTAGATATAATGACTCATAGCCAATTTTACGAAGTCAGGGCCCATCATTTGCTTCCTTTATAAGGTCCATGTCCTTCATTGTCAAAACAACACTTCACTCTCAAACCACAAGTTGGTCTAAGTACAAAGTTTTAGGACTTTTTGTGGTTCACTTTGCAAACTCATTTGAAGTATCTAAAACATATGTAGTGTCTTCTATTTAGTCAAAATAGGAAACCCCGGAACAACTTCTAGTGTTGCACTACTCTTGACATGATAACAAAGATTCTCTAATCTCGTTGAGTTTGTACTGTCCTCCCACTCACTTGTTTCGCAAGAACTACTTTCTCGAGAAATCAACCTTTTCTGACAAACAACATTTGTCTTTGGTCGGTGATAGGAGAAATACCCAATGGATTCGTTGGGATAACCTTATAAACATATATGTATCCTATTTTGGTTGTAAACATTTTACACATACTATGCATACCAAAACTTAAGAAAAAGAAAATTTGGGTCATTACTCAAACCATATCTTATATGGTGTCAATTTCAATGGATCATGATGGCGCTCTTTTCAGTGTAAAAGCGGTTGTCACTAATGTATAAACTACAAAATTATAATGGTATTTTTATTTATCTTACCATGTCAAACAAGGTTTGATTTTGTCTCTCGAACACTCCAAACTAATGTGGGATAATTCGAGTAATATAAGTTGTAGAACAATTCTGCAACTTCTCAGATGTTTTGCTAAACTTGTAACTCAAACTTTATCCTTTATGATCCAATCGTAAATACTTGATTATCTTGTTACAATGATTTTTACTTCATATTAAGAACCTTTTGAACCAATTCAAAATGTCAAACTCCGTTCTCTTTAAATAGATATACTCACATATCTACTCAAATCATCGACATAATTTTTTATGAAGGAAAAATTAATTCACCATACATGACTACATACAATGGACTATATACATCAATATGTATAATCTCCACTAAATTAGTCGTCCATTCTACTTTGGCCTAAGAACGAAATCCTAGTCATCTTTTGGAAGAGGTCTCACAAGCGTCAATTTATTCAAAACAAAATGACTTCGGAAGTCCATCAATATGGAGTTCCTTCATGTTTTCCTTTCCGATATGAACTAAAATGGTGGTGTCATAATTTAAGTGAAACTCTTTTACGTCTTACAACGTTTAGCATTTAGTCTTATAGATGTTTACTTTACCAACATGATTTATATTAACATATCCATCAATTATGGAATATGCTCATAGTTTGAACAATCTCATTTGTTCTCACAAAAGACCAGAACAAAATAACAACTTATTAAGTTCTTAAAATAAATCTTGAATGTTTGGTTCGATATGATAATGAACACAATAATACTTTATTCTTGTTCTTGTCATAATCGATTACACATCTATTACTAGTTTCTTTTAGGCCCTTGTATTTCTTGCATTGCGTTGCTTTGTATGACAACTCATACCAACCAATGTGGTATCAAAATACCCAAAAATACTTTGTTAACTAGTAATACATCTATAAATTGTATATCAAGCATATACTCCTGAGCTGGACTTTTCCAGTTATCTTCTTTTTCTTCCATATATCTTTTTGTAATTCTATTTTCAATATTCCCTTTCCTTTATAGAAGAATCATTCAACATCAAACAATGCTAGTCTTACTAGCTCATTTTCTTTGGCGTGTTAGTCATATACTATCACCCATTGAGTCATACTTTGAGTTTGATTTTTCTACAAATATCACCATATTAATAGTATTCTTCTAGATTCCACTCTTAGCAATCTCCAAGTAAGGTAAACGACTTTACCCATACTTTCAATCCATCCCATCATAACAATTTTATGATTAAGCTACTATAGCTCGAAGGAAGGATTTTAGAGGATAATTTTTAGCACCCAACTTCTTGGAATATTCAAACGCCTAGCGTCTTCAATCATTGCATATATTCAGATAATATAAGCAAACATTTTCATGCTAAATTATACTCAGTCATGTTGCCACAAATAAGTTTCTAGATATCAATATATCTTTCACTTGATTGTTTCTGAAAACAACTCTTTTCAGTTCCAAAATCACCTCGATCAACAAAACATTCTTTTGAAGATAAAGTAATGCGGAAGCAACCATGACTCTGGATTCTAAGTAGGAATTATTTGCTCTCTAGATCAATCAGTCATTAACCATATGGAGCTAGGTAGGAAATACCAAAAATCTACAATAGGACCCAATTTTATATTTCACTAATACGGTACCAATCTTAAATGCTTTTTACCAGATCATAACAGTTATATCTCAATTAACAATCTAAGTGTAAGGTAGTTATGTGGATGCCAATGAATACTACATTTGTGCAAATTCATTTTGATTGGTTGTTCATGATAAATAAGTTCAAGTTAATTCAAAAATTACACCATGAACTCCCACTTAAAAACAACATCCCCCTTAGTTGTCTTTAGTGATTACACGAACCAAATTCACTACACCAAAACCGATCATCACATGAGATGATGTAGCTTCAAAGGCGAACATCGACATGTTCATCATATCATCCATATGACTCATGCTTTACCTTTCGGTTACATGTTCCGAGGCCATGTCTGTACATTCTAGGCTCGCCAAGTAGAACCATAGTATTGCGTGTGTTTCAAGGCCATGTCTGTACATGCTAGGCTTGAAAACACTTGTTGTATGCGAACGTTGAAGCTATCACACCCGATCATCACGTGGTGTCTCAAAACGACAAACTTTCTTAACGGTTGTCGTGGTGGTATCACGGCAGATGCCATGGGATGGCTAATTGTTGGGGCCGATGGACGCTGGAGGTGCTCGGGGAGGGATCACACGGCGAGTAGCCGCGTGTGGGATGTCTCAAGCACTGCAAACAACTCGATCTTACCCAGGTTCAGGGCCCTCGTGTGGAGGTAACACCCCTACTCCTGCCTTTCTCTCGATATGTGTGTTACCGAGTAGCCACAGTACAAATTAGGCCTTCAGCCGAGTAGCCACTCTAGCTCTCTAGTTCTCTCTGTGTGAAGTGAAGCAACGCTAAGTGTCGACCCCCGCGCAGGAGAGGGCAGGGCACCTTATATACTGGTGCCCAGCCGAATAGAATAAGACTAAAAGGTACAGCTGATGGGACAGGCGCACTGCAGAACAGAGCACGCCTCCGGCTTCTCGCTGACGCGGGCTCCGTAAGTCGTCGCGTTGTTCGGAGATGGGACCTGTCTACCTTGTCAGTGAGATAGGGTAGGCCCCTAGCCCTATCCTGTCCCCTCTATTAGTGACAGGACTTGACAGGCGCCTACCGCACTGTAGCCACGCCGTAGGGCGGATAATCACGCGCTCCGTAAGTTGAACCGCACGCCGGTACGGACGCAGGATACGCGGGATCCCTTGTCAGAACGGCTCCATTGACTTATGGCCCGAGTAGGAACTCACTCCCTCTACTCGGACCAACTTCTTTACTCGGACGAACATAACTTGCTTGATTTCTCCTCTTGGCCATCGGTGGGTACGGCTGGATAGAAACCTACCGGGTAGCAGGTACCGGGTAGCCGTCTACCCGGTCAAACAGCACCTTTGACCTTGCCTTTAGCACTTACCTTACCCCTACTCGGGGGTAACCCCCCGACATTAGTCCCCGAAGCTGGTAGAGTCCTGCGAACTCGTTCACTGGGCCCTGCCAGCTTAAAACAAACTTCTCTTCGTAACTGAAAGGGGCCGAGTAGCACCTCCACACGGCCCTTCAATTCTTGCTTGCATCTCTACTTCTCCGAATAGCAATGTCTTTCTTCTGTGATGCCGAGTAAAATGACTTAGTGAAATTTCGAACTCGCTCCCGCCGAATCGGAGCGAATCCACCTCTGCGTGTCGCTATGGGGCACGTGTCACACCCCTGTGCCCCCGACGCCTCGGTGCCTGGGATACGGCAGGCCACGCGCCAATAACTGCACCCCCGGCCCACTAGCATGTTAAGTCACTTCAACCGTACTCGAGTGCCCAGACGTGGGATTAACTGCGCCCGTTACGCGCGCGTTATGCGCTGTGTGCGTTTCTAACGGTTACGCAACCCATGCCGCACGATCTCTGCGCACGATCGATCCACGATTAATCCACTGGTAACCGCAACTCGAGGGGGGGAGATAAATACCCCCTCGACGCTCCCGTCCCTTCTTTCCAGCTCTTTCCAATCTCGCGCCCCCTCGCCTCTCCGCCGCCGTCGAGCACATCGCCACCGCAACTCCTTGCTGCGCCGCTGCTCCACGCGCCGCGAGAGATACCGAGAGAATCGCCTCCGCTCAATCTCCAATTCCAAAATCCCACAAGCTCTTCCGCCTTCATGGCTCCTCGCGGAGACGACGATGCCGCCGCCCGCGCCGGCTGTGAGGGATCAGAGGTCACGGCAGAAGACTGCCAGTGGCTTGTCAACACCCGCCGCGTCCCTCCCGGCGTCACCTGCCGGCAGCCAGGTAACGAAACATCCCCAAACCCGAGAAGGATGAATTCGTAGTCTTCCTTGCGCATTTCAAGCGCGGCTTCGGCCTTCCAATCTCTGAATTCTTCTCCGAGTTCCTCAAGAATTTCGGCCGCCAGCCACATCATCTTCCACCTAATGCCATGGTTATGCTTTCTATCCACGCCGTGGTGTGCGAATCTTTCCTTGGCGTCTACCCAACCATCCACAGTTGGGCTAGATATTTCTTCTTCTGCAAACAGAGTATCCCCAATCCTGGGCACACCAAGAGCGCCCGCGCGATGACGCAGACGGGATGCGCCATGATGCTGCAGCGCATGACTGGCCATCACCCGCGCGTCAAGGGACTGGAAACTGTGCGCAAGTGGCAGCGCAGTTTCCTCTACGTGAAGAACGTCGCCACAGAAGAGGGGAAGCCGATCCAGGACCGGATAGGGCTTCTGAAGTGGAAGAACGCAAAGCCAACCCAACAGAACTGGGGCTACAACCCCAAGAACAACATCGAGGATGTTGTCCAGATTGAGCGGCGCCTGGCCGAGTTGCAGGATCAGGGATTCCGCCGAGATGACCCCATCGCGTGTTGGATTTCACGCCGAGTGCTCCCGCTCCAGCGTAGCTCCCACAAGATGTGCTACATGGGAGGAAGCCGCGACTGCACAAGGACAACCACCTTCGAGCTCAGCACAGCCGAGGTGGCCATCTGGGCTAGATCCATCATGCAGACAACCCTCTCCGACACCTGGCAGTATGGCTTCGTGCCGTATAGCCGCCTCAAGCCAATCAAACAGGTTAGCCTTTTGTGCTTTGTCTCTGCACTTTGATACCGAGTAGGTGTCTTCTCAGCTATGTATGCTTAGTCTTTGCATGCCGCGCCGAGTAGAACATCACAGATATGTTGTTGGCTTTATATGCTTTGTGTTTGCATGCCACGCCGAATAGAAAATCACCAATATCCCTTTGGCTTTATATGCTTTGTGTTTGGACGCCATGCCGGGTAGAACTCCTTAGCTGAATATGCTTTGTGTTTGCATGCAATTCCGAGTAGAACCCCTTAGCTTTATATGCTTTATGTTTGCATGGTATGCCGGGTAGAACTCCTTAGCTTAGAACTTAAATTACTTGTGCTATCTGTTTGCCTCTGCAGCACATCGATCGCCAGGGAGAAGAAGATGTTGAAGTCTTCGAGGGCAATTGGTCGGATGACCGAGAAGAGGACGATGAGACTGCCTATGACACTCAGGACACCCTCTGCATCCCTCACGCCAATCAGCCTGGTAAGCACCAAGTTGACGCGTCTATCCGGGACTGGTCCGAAGGTGACCAAGTTCACCTTTCTGCTTGCGAGTAGTGCACTCTGATTTCCTTTTCTGTCTCTGAATTCCTTTGCTCTTCTACTCTGCAGAGGATCCTGAGCAGGACGAGGACGAGGAGCCCCTGGAGGTCAAGCCTCTATCCGTGGCTTCTCCCACAACCCGGAAGAGGGTGGGCAGTGGTGCCCAAGAACCTGCCTCGAAGAAGACCAAGAAGACGAAGAAGAAGAAAACCACCGCCAGACGACAACCCCCCACCGCCAAAGGGTAAGTGTTCCATCCGAGAACCACTCTGTTGCTGATTCTCACTATGCTTTTCTCCTTCTCCCTTTCTGAACCATTCCCTCTTCCAGCGCCCCTCTGGACGCTGATGCTGCAGCAGCTCCCAATCGCTCCAAGAGGAAAGCCGTTGTGGACCTCGAGAAACTCGTCGAGCTCTCGGAGGAGGAAGATGAGCCAGCTCAGCAGGATAGGACGCGTGCGTCCTCTCCTGTTAAGTTGGAAGAGGACACCGGCGCCGAGAACACGGGCGCTGGTGATGACGCTGATGATGAGAACTTGGAGCAGCAGCAAGACGCTGCTCACAACGAGATGCCACCGTCTCCCCCAGCCGCAACGACTGGGGAGGACATTGAAGAAAACCTCCAGCAGCAACAAGACAGTGCCGCGCTGGAGCGGCAAGACGACACCGCCGAGCAGCAGGACACTCAAACTGCAGCTCAAGACGATCTCGCGGCCGGGCCGCGGGTAGAGGAAGTTACGGACAAGAGACCTGATCCCGCTGCCGAGCAGCGGGTAGAAGAGACTGTGGTGGAGCCCGCCGGCCAGAGCAAAGCGCAGCCAGACGCTGCGCCGGCTAGCCGGCCCCCTGTGCCGCCTACCCAGCAGGCGACTCCACCGAAAGCACCAAAGCAGACTGCACCATCACCTCCGCCCACTGCTTCTTGCAAGGCGCCACCACCCACTTCTCGGCCAGATACAGCTCCCAGCACCAAGAAGAATATCAAGTTTGAAGTTGCGCCTACACGGAAGAATCCACCGCGCCAAGATGCACAGGCTGGAGACCGGATGCCACCACCCAAGCCACCGCTTGCGCCAGCCAGGAAGCCGGCAACCAAGAGCACACAACTGACAATCGGGGGGCCTACCTCTAGCAGCAACCCGGCTGCTACTGGATCCGCTGGCCCTGTCGAAGGGCCGAGTGCCGGAGATGCTGCCCGCGCACAAGCCAGCTGGCCGCAATACCTGCTTGAGGTGTCCAAGCAATACGACATCTCACTGGCCAAAGGCGAGAAGAAGATCTCTGCCTTGAAGGGAGGTCAGGCCAAGGCTGTTGACGTCAAATCCAAAGGCAAGGGACCAGCAAAAGTTCCTGCGCTCCACTCGCACGAAGCCGAAGAGGATGAGATCGAAGCGGAGGGCCTGACCGCGGTCCTGGACCGGGTAGGATTTGTGGACAAGGTCTAGGAGAGCCATTCTCATGGCGTCCAAAAATGGAACGGCCTGACGCTGGGTCCAGTGGACCACTACCGTGTCGACTGGAACAAGGCCGATGTTGGCTCTGTTCCAATGACCATCGCTTCCCCCACCTGCACTCTGGCCGGGGAGCTGTTCTGCCTCCGCAAAGCCACCGAGGACGTCGAGCAATCCTATGATGTAAGTGTTTTTTCTTTTCTTGCTTTTTCCGAGTTGCAATTTCTCTTTTCTCCTTCTCTTCTGCTCGTTTCCTCTTTGCCTCTTTGCCTCTTTACCATTCCCCCAGTCCCCGAGATTCGGGCCGAGTAGACGGACACTCAACCGAGTTGCCGTCTCCTCGGGCCAAATCTTCCAAAATACTTAGACCTTTTCGCTTCTCTTCCACAGAATAGCCTCCTTAAGAGGACAAAGGTGTTCCGCCGGCTGCTCTGGAACCATCGCATTGCCAAGGACAAACTCGAGGCTCTTGAAGCCGAGAAGAGGGATAGCGTAGCGATGGAGCAGGCAGCACTGGACAAGACCCTCAAGATCTCTGAAGTGGAAGGTAAGCTCTTAGCCATTCGGTTTGTGCGTTTTGTGTTTACGCCCGTTTGTTTGCTTTTTGCTTTAACTTGGTTACTCTACAGGCAAGCTCGCCGAACTGATGGAGAAGCATCGCGACTGCGAAGTCTTTGCTGCTTCTGCCCAAAGCAAGATTGCCACTCTTGAAGGTGAGTTGCCTTCCCTATCTTCTCTGCAATTGTGCCTACTCATCTATCTTGTTAATCTGCTGACACTGTTGTTCTTCTCGCAGAAGAATACAAGAACTTCTGGGAACATCACCTTAACTGCCTCATGCCCGCCGAGGTGCGGCAACAGCTGGAATCCCGAGAAGCTGAGCTTAAGAAAGAGCGCCTCGCCGAGATGGCGGAGTTTGAAGAAATGCAGGTTAAGCTGAAATCTGCTCTCTAGGATGCCCTCGACCAGGCTGCCGAGAAAGAGGAGGTCAAGAAGATAGTTGCTGCCAGAGAGAAGACACTCGAGATGGAACTCTCGATGTTGAAACAGCACAACGCGCAACTCGTCCTCCAAATCTCCAACGCACGCAGCATTGAAGACATGCATATTGCTGACGAGGAGGACTGGAAGAGAAAGCTGGATGCGCTGCTGGTGGATCTCAAACGTAAGTTTCCTCTTCTCTGCACCTGGCTGTTTCTCTTCTCATCCCTTCTACCTGGTTTCATCTCTTCTCTGCCTCCCTTTCCAACTCTTATTGGTTTCTCTTTCAGATATCTTCCCTGATCTCCGTGCCGCTAGCACGCCTGCTCTGGAGAAGGCAAAGCAACTCCGAGCTGCATCCGGGATGCCCATCGATACCAAGTCCACTGTCAATGATAATCTCCTGAATATCAAGACTCAACTCCGCCAACTCAAGGGCTTGGGCACCTCCATGGTGTCCACTGCATACAAGCTTCACGATCTGTTCTGGCCGGAACAATCTGCGCCAGACAGCTTCAGCGTGCTCACCGAGAAGCTGAACGGCGTGAAGGCCGAGTTGAAGAAATGGCGCGCCTCTGCAGCTCGGGCAGGAGCTGACGAGCTGCTCCATTTCATCACCAGCTGGTATGAAAATCTCAATCTTGACAGGATCCTCAAATTGCACGAAGACTCCAAATGGACCAAGAATCCCGACTGCATCACTCGTCGGAAGGCAGTGGCCTACGAGATAGCTTCCTATGCCGACACCGCCACCTACATCGACGGCCTCCCCGAGCCAGACACCGAGCCTGAGGACGAGGGTGAAGATGAAGGGGACGATGACGATGACGCCGAGTTGGAGGGCTTGAGTGTGTTTGAAGAAGATGTCACCGATGGATCCGCCGAGAAGGTGAAAGCCAAGGTTGATGCAGAGGCCGAGAAGCCGCAACCCAACGCCGAGGAGGCCACCATCACCACCGAGATGGTGATCCAGCAAGCGGCTCCCGAGTTGGGCGCGACCAGCGGCTTCCCGATGCCCAGCTTCCAGTCTGCTGCATCTACCTCTGCCACGGATCCTATCTCGGTTGCCACGGCCACCTCTGACCAAGCTGCCAAGGCCAACTCTGAAGCTGACGCTGACAGCGCCAAGGCGGACGACACCGCCGCTACTAAAGAGTGAACCCGGAAAAACTTTCATCTTAAACTTTGATCAGATCCCCGGGATGCCGGGTGCAAATGTATCCAACTATTAAGTCTTTGTTGCTACTCAGTTTTAATTTAGTTGAAGTTCTTAGCAACTCTGGCTCAATGCCGGGTTGCGTTATTATGCAAGTCCTCGAGTTGCATTTTTTATCCATTCTTCCTTTTTATCTCAGCTCTTACCTGCAACTTGTTGCTTTTTGGTAGTCGAGTCACAAGAGTTCAAAGTTGGAGTTTCAAACACTTAGCCACTTAGAAAAATCATAGTAACGCTGCCCACCACTTAGCCAAAAAGAAAAAACAGTAAAAAACACTCTATTCGGTTGCCACACGCTTCCTTTCCTTTGCAATTTTTCATGTGTTCATTGACCCTTTGGCTTGTTCTCTGGCTTGCCATGAAGCCGGGTTGCGGACAGCAGCAGAGTCGCAGAGTGTCCGGTGGGTTTAAACACACTACTTCGTATGCTTTTGAAATTCTAAGTGGTTCAACCGAATAGACAAAGTAAGAACAAGATAAACACAAGGAGTAATTTGGATGAGGGCAGTCCCCGAGTTCAATTTCAGATTGCCGAATAGGAGTTTAACTCGGATAAGAAGATACATACACAGTTTTCTCATGAGTGAAAACATCGGAGTAGAGCTACATTCCAAGGGCGCTTGGATTCCTCTCCAGCCCTATCCGGCCTGTTCTTCTGGGGTGGTTGTGCATCAACTAGATAGCAGGCATCATTGTGCAAAGCCTTGCTCACAACGAACGTCCCTTCCCACGGAGGGGAAAGCTTGTGCATCCCGGCCGTGCGCTGCACAAGCCTAAGGACCATGTATCCTTCTCGGAAACCCTTGGGTTCACTTTCCGGCTATGATAACACCTCAAGTTTTGCTGGTAAACAGCTGAACGTGACAGAGTTAGCTCTCTTGCTTCTTCCAGCAGGTCAACGTCATTTTCTCGAGCTTCTCTAGCCTCTGCCTCAGTGTAGAGGGTTACTCGGGGCGAGTCATGCTCTAGGTCAGTGGGCAACACGGCCTCAGCTCCATATACCAGGAAGAATGGTGTGTAGCCGGTTGACCAGTTAGGGGTAGTCCTTAGACTCCACAACACCGCTGGCAACTCGTCTAGCCAACACCCAGGTGTTTTCAGCAGTGGCTCAATCAACCTTGGCTTTATGCGGGATAGCACCATGCCGTTTGCTCTTTCAACTTGCCCATTGGAGGCGGGATGCGCAACAGATGCAACATCTAGCCGAATGCGCTTATCTCTGCAGAACCTCGCAAAAGCACCCTCAGCAAAGTTTGTGCCGTTATCCGTGATAATGCTGTGCGGGTAGCCATATCTCAGGATCACATCCTTCAGGAAACTCATAGCAGTGACTCCATCGCACTTCCGAATGGGCTTCATCTCAATCCACTTGGTGAACTTGTTAACCATGACCAAGATGTGGGTCATGTTGCCTCTAGCTGGCTTGAAAGGACCCACCATATCCAAACACCAAACTGCAAATGGCCAAGTAATGGGAATGGTCTTCAACTCGGAAGCGGGCATATGAATCTTACTTGCAAATCTTTGGCAGCCGTTGCACTTTCTCACAATATCTTTAGCTTGCTTCAAGGCAGTGAGCCAAAAGAAGCCATGCCGAAAAGCCTTGTTGACCAGAGCCCGAGAAGAGGCGTGATGTCCGCCTTCTCCTTGGTATATCTCCAACAGAATTTCTTCTCCTTCCTCTGGCTCTACACAGCGCTGCAGCACACCAGTAGGACTTCTTCTATGCAGCACATCTCTGAAGACAATATAGCCCTTGGATCTTCCCTGGATTTGTCTTGCGGTAACCTTATCACTCGGCAAGGTGCCGTCCTTTAGAAAGGATAATATGGGCAGAGCCCAACTCGGTGTCTCCCGGATGGGAGACACTGGTTCGTCCAGTTCCATTGGATCAGTCACCACTTCCTCTTCTGAGTTGGAGACGAGTCCCCGAGTCCCCGAGCACTCAGCAAGGACCCCCTCAATGAATGCGACAGTCCCCGAGTTAGGAGGGGCAGTCCCCGAGTAAGGAGGGACAGTCCCCGGGTTGCAGGTGTCAGTCCCCGGGATGGAGACGGCAGTCCCCGGGTTCTCTTTTGCAGCCTCCCAGTCAATCTCCATGGGAACAGCTTCCTCGCCAGGCAGAGAAGGAACGAATATAGACTCCGAGTTGGGGGATGGTCGATGGATGGCTTTCTCAAATGCTCCAAGGCAATCCCAGCCGGGATGTACTGCCGAGAAGACCCCAACTTGGACAACTCATCAGCTGCCTCATTCTCTGCCCGGTGGATGTGTTGGAACTCGCATCCTTCAAAGAAACCAGTCATGGTCTGCACCAGAAACCGATATGATGCCATGTTGGCATCCAGAGCATCCCAGGTGCCTGATACTTGCTGCACCACCAGATCCGAGTCACCATAACAGATGATGCGCTGCACGCCAACCTCCTTGGCCACCTTCAAGCCGTGTACCACGGCCTTGTACTCTGCTACATTGTTGGATGCCTTGAAATGGATCTGCAGCACGTACTTGAGTTGATCTCGTTTGGGTGACGTGAGCACCACGCCAGCACCCAGTCCTTCCTTCACTTTGGAGCCATCAAAATGCATATTCCAGTAGTTGACTACTGGCGAAGGAGGCTCATACTGCACCTCAGCCCAATCCACCAGAAAATCTGCTAGGATCTGTGACTTGATGGCTTCTCGTCTTGCGTACGAAGGAGCGTACGTGGCTAGCTCAATCGCCCACTTGGCTACTCTGCCACTTGCCTCCTTGTTGCCCATGATGTCCGAGATGGGAGCAGAGCTCACCACTGTGATGGGATGCTCTTGGAAATAGTGCTTCAGCTTCTTGGCGCCCAGGTACACGCCGTAAGTCATCTTCTGGTATTGCGGGTAGTTCTGCTTGGAGCTAGACA
Organism: Alopecurus myosuroides; assembly: GCA_028641055.1. Lineage (NCBI taxonomy): Eukaryota > Viridiplantae > Streptophyta > Magnoliopsida > Poales > Poaceae > Alopecurus > Alopecurus myosuroides. The sequence continues at coordinate 266,804,481 of CM054058.1, forward strand.
ACACCTCACTGAGATAGTATATTGGCCGCTGCACAGTCTTGCCTTCCTCTTCTCTGTCCACCACAATCACAACACTGACCACTCAGTTAGTCGCAGCAATGTACAGCAGCATTGGCTCTTTGGGGAGCGGACTAGCCAAGATGGGAGCGCTACCTAGCATGGCTTTCAACTCTTTGAATGCTACATCAGCTTGCGGTGTCCAAACAAACTTGTCACTCTTCTTCATCAACTGATACAGAGGCAAGGCCTTCTCGCCCATTCTGCCCAGGAAGCGGCTCAGGGAAGCCAAGCAACCAGTGAATTTCTGCACATCCTTCAGTGATCTCGGCAAAGACATGCTCTCTATAGCTTTTATCTTTGAAGGATTGGCCTCAATGCCCCGACTGGACAACCAAGAAGCCGAGTAGCTTGCCAGCCGGGACGCCAAAGGTGCATTTATTCGGATTCAACTTCATTTTGTACTTGCGCAAGTTGGCAAAGGTTTCCTCAATGTCACTAAGCAGAGTATGTGTTTTATTCGTTTTGATGACAATGTCATCTACGTACACCTGCACATTTTTGCCAATTTGATCATGCAAGCATTTCTGCATGCATCTCTGATAGGTAACCCCAGCATTCCGCAACCCAAAGCACATGACACGATAGCAATAAGCCCCGTACGGGGTAATAAAGGCAGTCTTTATTTGATCAGCAGGGTTGAGAGCTATCTGATGGAAACCAGAGTAGGCATCTATGAAAGACAAAAGCTCACAACCGGCAGTGGAATCGATCACCTGATCTATGCGGGGTAGCGGAAAGGGATCCTTGGGGTAGGCCTTGTTCAGGTCGGTGTAGTCCACGCACATACGCCATGCGGTATCGGCCTTGGGGTCCTCCTTCTTCTTCTCAACCATAACCGGGTTGGCTAGCCAGTCCGGATGCAATACCTCCGTGATAAAGTTGCTTATCAGCAACTTGGTGATCTGATCACCGATAGCTTTCCTCCTCTCATCACCAAAGCGGCGCATAGCCTTCTTAACTGGCTTGGCATCATGCCGCACATGTAGCAAGTGCTCAACCAACTCCCTCGGGACACCCGGCAAATCCTCATTGGACTAGGCAAAGACGTCCCGATTCTCACGGAGGAAGTGGATGAGCTCGCTTTCCTATTTCTCTCCCAACCCGGCGCCAATGATGGCAACACGGTCTAGGAACTCAGGATCAACCTGGACCTTCTTTGTCTCCTGGGACGCCTGGAACGCAGTCCCGTACTGGGAACTCGGCATGCCAGGCGCACCACCTTGCGCTGCTTGCGCCATAGCCACCACCTCATACATCTTCTTCTTCTCGGCAGCAATGACCATGGATTCCGCCAGCTGAGAACCAGCAGAGGCACACTCCAAAGACCTCTTGTAATCACCCGAGATGGTGATGACTCCATTGGGACCAGGGATATTCATCTTCAGATATGCCGCATGGGTAGAAGCCATGAACTTGCTGAGAGCAGGCCGACCGAGTAGAGCATGGTAGGGGATCTGATGATCAACTACCTCGAACGCCAAGCTCTCAGTGCGGCAGTTCTCCCTGGTACCTAATAGAACGTCTATCCAGACGCGGCCGATTGGAGAGCAGGATACTCCCGGCACAATGCCATGGAAAGTGGTCCGACTGGGTAGCAACATGTTCTCGGCCATTCCGAGCTTCTCTAGTGTGTCTCTGTACACAATGTTGATGCTGCTGCCGTTGTCTATCAGGACCTTGCTTAACCTGACATTCTTCTGAGTACCCAAGAAAGTGGGATCCACCACCAAAGCATAGCTACCGGGGTTGGGCATCACCCTAGGATAATCAGCTCTGGACAACGTGATCTCTTGGTTGCACCAGTGCAGGTAGTGAGGCACAGCAGGGATCACAGCATTGACCTCCATCGCACGCATGTGCAGAGACTGCTTGTCGGCGGGCTCGGAGGTGAAGATCATGTAGCTCTCATGGTGTTCCTGGTACTGGTTGCGGTCTCCACCACCATTGTTGCCGTTGTTGTTGTTGTTGCCTTGGTTGTTGTTGTTGTTGCCTCCGTTGTTGTTGTTGTTGAAGTTGCGGTTGCGGTCGTTGTTGTTGTAGTTGTAGTTGCGGTTGCCTCCTAAAGCCACCTGGTTCACATTCTCTCTTCTCGGGAACACTGCAGGCCTGGGAGCAGCTGCCCGAATAGGCTGCACATTGGCATTCGCAGCTGGCAGAGGAGGAGGAGCAGGCAGGCCCTCATTCTTGATCTGTTCCCACCAGCTGCACTGCCGAGAAGTGTGGTTGGCTGGCCTAGCCGGGTGCCGAGTATGGAAACTGCATGGCCCATCCCTCATGCTCCCAAAGACAAAGTTCGGAGCAGGATCCGAGTTGCCGCTACCCTGCTGGGGAGCATCGTACGGCTTCTTGATGCCTTGGCCCTGATTCTGGTTTTGCCCGTATTGGGCTCCAGCAGTTTTTTGCCTTTGGCTACTCCCAGCAGCCGTGGTCACAGCATTCACCTCCTCGGGATCATACCGAGTATCAATCCGGTCACCTCTGCGCTTGTTGCGGAAATCATTGCGCTTGTTGCTGTTGTAGTTCCTTCTCGGCTCAGGAGAGTCCATCAGAGGCTGAGTTGGGTCGCCGAGTGCATACATATCTGCAATCTTGATTGTCTCAGCGAGAGTACCCGGCATCTCGCGCTGCAGCTTTTGCCACAACATACTACCATGCCTGCAGCCCTGAGCAAACCAAGTAATGGCCTGGGCCTCATTCACACCCTCACATGTGTTCCTCAAAGTGCTCCACCGAGTAAGATACTCGCGGCCGGTTTCCTCTTCCCGCTGCTTGCAAACGGACAACTGCTGCGGCCTATTCGGCCTCTTGTAGGTGCTGGTGAAGTTGCTGATGAAGGCCTCCGAGAAGTCCAGCCATCAGTTGATACTATCCTTGGGCAGGTTGTTGAGCCAAGTCCAAGCTGGACCCTCTAGCACCTGCGGAACATACCGCACAGCCCATCTCCGGTTGCCGCCTGCGATATGCACGACCGTGACGTAGTCACTCAGCCAATCTTCTGGCTTGGTACTGCCGTTGTAGCACTTGGTCCCCCTGGCCAGATGAAAGTGGTTCACGGATGGCTCATTCATGATACGAGGACCAAAGCATTCTGGGCCAGGCGGCCCCCTGTTCTCGAGTTGCGCGGACAGATTGATCCGGTCCAGCTTGTACCTTGCATCACTTGGCTCCAACATGCGGTCACCCAGACGATCAGCGATGTTTCTTGGGTCAGCATAGCCGGCTAGCCCCATCGCCGAGTAGCCATCATCATATCTGTTCTCCTGCACAACAGCGGGCTGCACCACCGGGTTGGCTGCTGGCGCAGCTGCACGCGGCTGTGCTGCAGCTGGCTGTTGCGTCCTCTGCCGAGTAGGCTGAGCAGCAGGACGTCGAGAAGGTCCCTCATTGCCTCCATCTTGCCTCTTGCTGTGAGCTTTATGGGATTGATAGCCCACTCCTGCAGAGTTGTGTTTCAGACCAGACTCTCGCGGCACAGCGTGCTGTTTTGCGGCGAGAACCGGGTCGTACACCTGCATCTGTCTACTCTTCCCAGAGTGCACACTCTGGTCCCTCTCGCGGTTGGGAAGCGGTGATGATGCCTGGTCATGAGATCTCGCTGCACGCGAGTGTACAATCTGAGAAGCGCCAGCACCCGGATTGGCTTTCCGGAACTCCTCATTCTGCCTAGGAGCCTCTAGCACTAGCTCATTGAGCCTCTCCTGGTGCCTAGCGCGCGCATCGCCGGCGAGATTTGGCAACTCAGCGGCTACGGCCTCTGCAGCGCTAAGTGTTTTGGCGGGGGTACTGTATCTGGGCCTGGTAGCAGTGTTTACGGTGGCAGACTGGCTAGCAGCCTCACCAACTACTGCCATCTCGGCGCCTAAGTTGCGACGAGTAGCGCCTAGCTTGATAGGCTTCCTAACAACAGGAGTAAAGCCGTGGGCCTTGTTGTACTCATTTTGGTCTAGGCTAAGCTCAAGCCTAACCTTTTCCAGCTCCAGGTGCTCAGCGAGTAGCGCTTGACGCTGCTAGTCGAGCTGCGCCCTCATGGTCATGAGCTCTAGCTCGGTGGGAGGCGGCATGCCCATCTGCACGGCGGATGCCGGTATCGTCGATGTCGTGGAAGGAGGAATGTAACCCGGGATGTTGTGGTGCTCCTCGTAAGGCTTGTGAACCTTTTGCGCAGCACTCGGGCCAGCAGGTTCCTCGATGACTCCCACGGTAGCGGCCACGCCCTTCCCGACATCGGTAGCCGGGCCGGTCATCATCACCTCCACGTTGTCCGCAGAGCAGCCAGTTGGCTTTCCGCGGGCAGCGAGCACAGCAGGAGGATCTTCCGCGACGAGCACCTCCTCTGGGAACTCGCGGATGACGGTGGTGGCGACGTAGACGAGGTGCGAGCCGAAGGAGAGCACCGAGCCGCCTGCCTGGCATGGGCCTACCGCCGAAATCTCCGGCGTTGTCGGTGACGAAGTCGAAGGAGCCGAATCTGTGGACCAGGCCACAGACCACGCGCTCCCCAGTAGCAGAAATGAGTCCCATCCGAGCATGGACTCCAGCCAGCGCCGCTGGTGGCCCCACGGTGGGTGCCAACTGTCGTGGTGGTATCACGGCAGATGCCATGGGATGGCTAATAGTTGGGGCCGATGGACGCTGGAGGTGCTCGGGGAGGGATCACACGGCGAGTAGCCGCGTGTGGGATGTCTCAAGCACTGCAAACAACTCGATCTTACCCAGGTTCAGGGTCCTCGTGTGGAGTAACACCCCTACTCCTGCCTTTCTCTCTATATGTGTGTTACCGAGTAGCCACAGTACAAATCAGGCCTTCAGCCGAGTAGCCACTCTAGCTCTCTAGTTCTCTCTGTGTGAAGTGAAGCAACGCTAAGTGTCGACCCCCGCGCAGGAGGGGGCAGGGCACCTTATATACTGGTGCCTAGCCGAATAGAATAAGACTAAAAGGTACAGCTGATGGGACAGACGCACTGCAGAACAGAGCACGCCTCCGGCTTCTCGCTGACGCGGGCTCCGTAAGTCGTCGCGCCGTTCGGAGATGGGACCTGTCCACCTTGTCAGTGAGATAGGGTAGGCCCCTAGCCCTGTCCTGTCCCCTCTGTCAGTGACAGGACTTGACAGGCGCCTACCGCACTGTAGCCACGCCGTAGCACGGATAATCACGCGCTCCGTAAGTTGAACCGCACGCCGGTACGGACGCAGGATACGCGGGATCCCTTGTCAGAACGGCTTCATTGACTTCTGGCCCGAGTAGGAACTCACTCCCACTACTCGGACCAACTTCTTTACTCGGACGAACATAACTTGCTTGATTTCTCCTCTTGGCCATCGGTGGGTACGGCCGGATAGAAACCTACCGGGTAGCAGGTACCGGGTAGCCGTCTACCCGGTCAAACAACACCTTTGACCTTGCCTTTAGCACTTGCCTTACCCCTACTGGGGGGTAACCCCCCGACAACGGTGCATACTTAAGGAAGAACACATTATTATCTTGATATTAAGTGAGAGGGATCATCTTATAATGCTACCATCTCTATCTAAGCAAAATAAAATGCATAAAAATGATTAACATCACATGTAAGGATAATGTGATATGATATGGTGCTCCTTGCACTTGATCTCCATCATGTGCATTATGGTATGATCTCAATCATTCCACCGGCGTGGTACCTAGTACCATGGTACCCCAAACTTGATTGTCCATCAATAATAAGAGAACCATATGGATACCTTCCAGTTTATCAATAATTTACAAAATAGATCATCTCATAATCAAATTTGCAACATTGACCATATCACATCACATGCCCAGCAAAACTAGTTAGACGCCTCTAATTTATTTTTGCATATTTTACGTGGCTTAGGGCTTTCGAGGATAGAACCGTTCATGCCTACGAACATCAACCACAACATTGATAAACACATTTTTAACAACCCTTCGTAAATTAGATCTTAACTATAGTTGGAGAAACGTACACCCCCTCAGCCACAAGTGAGACAATTCTCGCGTACATAGTACACGTAAACTTAGTCTAGGCAGCTTCATCCAACTATGCCACTAAGATCATAAAATACTCAAGGAGGCAATAACATGATCGTCAACGCCCACATACACCTATGTGTTCTACCCGTACAAAACAACTACGCATAGATCTGGCTCTGATACCACTGAAGGGGTCGTTGCATAGAAAACAAAAAATTTCCTACGCGAGAGACACCCGAAAGGCCAAGATCTAATCTAGGAGACGAAGTGCAACAGGAAAAGAGAGGGTTAAGGAAAACACATACCCTCTAAGACACAAAGCGTTACGAGATCAAATCTCGTTGTTGGCGTAGTCGTACTCACACCGATCCCGATAGCGAGAAGATGTGCACCGCAATCCGGCGGTGCCTCCGTGATCGGTCACACGTACGGTTGATGACGACCTCCGTTCCCTCGATCCAGCGGGGCGTGGAAGTAGAGGATCCCTCAGAACTCCAGCAGCACGACGACGTGGTGGTGGTGAAGAATCCCACGGTCAGGGCTTCGCAAAGCCGGAGACCATGGAATGGAGCAGCAGGTGGAGAGGAAGTGAGGTGGGCAAGTGTGTGGAGGAGGGAGAGCTCTCACCCTCCTTTTATAGGGGAGGGGGAGGCAGCCCAAGGGGGGTGCAACCAGCCCATGGTGGTGCCCCCACCTCTTCCCTCATCATGTGAGTGGACTCTCCACTCACACCCACTCATTTTCCTTTAAAACTCCACTTAGAAAATCCAAAGGTTTTTCTTTAATAAATAAATAAAACATTTTTATTTCTTTATTTCAGCATTTGTTAATTCTATTAACAAACTTTTGCATATAGCACCTCGAATCATTTTTTAATTTATTGACAACCATTCGATGAAAAACCCCTTGAACTATTTAAATTTTCCCCGAAACAATTTCGGTGCTGCCCGAAATATTCTTCGATATTCCGTATCCTCTCAAACGCGTCATCGAACCTTAAGTGTGTCACCCTACGGTTCGTGAATAA